>PISW01013687.1:0-24907 GCA_004023785.1 Mungos mungo
ATAAATGAATGAGTGAAGGGACTTGCCTAAGGTCACTCTCAGTGGGAGCAGTGCCTCAAGCCCACAGGCATCCAGGCTAGCTCACAGTGAGGAAGATTCTCTTCCACCTCCTCCTCACTCACCGGCCTCGGCACTCGGCGCACCTCCTGGAGGATCCGCTCCTGGCTCTGCACGGAGCACAGGACCAGGGTGCAGACCATCACATCCACGGAGCCATCGGCCACCTGCTGCATGTTCTCCCCCGCAGCCACCACGAAGCGCTCGAACTGCAGGTGTCGGTTCTCCGCGACGCTCTTGATCAAGAACTCCTCAAAGTTGGGGTTGGGGTCGACACACGTCACCCTGCATCCAGCCGGGTAGAACCTGAAGTTGGCCCCGGTGCCGCAGCCCACTTCCAGCAGAGAAAGCTTCCCGGAGGGGCCCGCAAACCCCGGCAGGTTGCTGAAGAGCTCGCGCTTCTGGCTCGCCATGTGTTCGTTGTACGTCACGGTGAACCTCCGCATGAAGTAGGGGAACCACTTTTTGCATATCTGGTTCCACAGGCCCAGAAAGTTCAGCAGGTACACGGGAAGTGGAAGTACCAGGATGCAACAGCCTGAGAGGGAAGGTGGGTAAAGACTTCCAGTTGAAAGAAAGAGCACAAACCCTGGGGGTGGAGGACAGGGGCGGGGGGGGGGGGGGGGGGGGGGGCCCCACCACGGGTAACGTAAGACCCTGCAGACACCCCCAGCAGCACAGAGTCATCAGATGAGGACCAAATCCAGAGAGGTGGTGTCTCAAGTCCTAGTCTCCTGGGGGTCTTACCAGAAAAGATTGGAGGGGAATCTCCAAGAGCATGGCAAAGGCCATCTGTCACAATAACATCAACAGTGGCAACAGCTCGCATATACCAAGTCCTTAAGTACATTTTCTAACATTCTGTTTACTATTTAAAAGAACCCTCAAGACGAGCACTATTAACTCCCCATTGTATAGAAGAACAAGCTGAGTCCCGCACAAGTGAACTGCAAGGTCGTGCAGCTGGGAAATGGCAATCCAAGCCAAACCAGAGGGCCACCCTGGTGTTGTGTGGTTTTCCCTAAGACTGCTGACCTCTTTTAAGGGGAGTAACTGTCATTCTGACGGAGACCAGAGAATGTACAAGCATAGGGTGATCAAGTGTAGAGAACTTGGTCAGAAGAAACTCACCAAACGTTTTTATCGTCCCTGGAAGCAGAAAGAAATAGCCATTCTCAGCACTTGTAGAAACTCTGAACTAGTCTCCTCTGCCCACCTCTGAATGTCTATCTATATCTTTGTCCATCCTTAGTTCCTTCTTGCCATACAGAGGCGTTTCTCCTCTGCACAAGGCTGGCCCCATCCAGACTCTTAAAGCCCAAACCCTAATAAATTAGCTACCACCACCCCCTCATCTTTAACATCTCTCCTTATGGCCTCTCTCCTCTTCCCCCACCATCCCACATCTCCAAGTCTCTCCATCCTATGGGCATCCTTTCCTTTAGCTCACTTTCCATGCGAGCGAACTCCCCCTTACTTTCTCTTACAGTCAAACTGCCCAAGAAATTGTAGTGGGCACTCACTGTTCCCAGTTCCTCGCCCCATTCAAACCGCAGCCTGCGGACATCTGGCATCTGCCCCCACAACCCCAGGGGAGTGCATGAGACAAACGCAAAGGCAGCTGGAGGGAGAGGAGAACGAGAGGTGACAGTATTAAAAAGTGGTGACCAAGGAACAGAATGCTCTGTCTGAGCAGGTGAGAGAGGCTGGTGTCCTGGTGGAGAGACAGTCTGTCTTCAGAGCCTGGAGGGAGGAAGAACACAGTGGGTGGGGAGGGATGTTTGAGTGGAGGAGGGGAAGGGTACGGGTTTTTACCAGATAGCCTGACTTTCTCAGTGAAGAAGAATGCTATGCCACTTTGTTGAAGATACGAGTGGAGGCGGGAGCGGGGAGGACAGGAAGAGAGTTTAGAAGCTTTGCCATAGCAACCAGGAGGACTGGACAGACTTGTTGACCATAAGCAGAGAGAGGTGCCCAGTAGCAAGGAGGATATGGCTGAACCTGGGGAATGTGAGTTGGTGGTGACACCACACCTTGAGGGTATGGTCTTCACGAATGCTCTGCAGTTTGGAACTCAAGCAGAGTTCAGTGTTGAGGCTGATCTGGGCTGAGCCGGGCTGGGGGTTCAGGTGGTGGAGACTGGAGAGTCAGGCCTCAGAGACTGAGGGGTCTGAGAGGTCCAACCTGGACAGAAAGTCTCAAGGAGGGTAGTGGGTGGGGAGAAAACAGAATAATGGGGTTCAGGCCTGGGGATGTTGGTGAGGCTGAAGAAGCCAACTGCTGAGTGAGATAGTTATGGTCAGTCCCATTGCGTGAGAGCAGACACTCCAGGGACGGAGGGGTTTGTGTTCTAGAGCGTGACCATGGGCAGAGACAAGAGGAAAAGGTTGGATGTAAACATCGCTGGGATTGAGGAGTTAAGGAATGGTCTGGCTGAGACGCTGGGCGGGTTATCCCCCTGTAGAGCGGGGGTGCCAGGCTGGAGAGGAGCCCCGGGAGCCATGTGGCAAGGTCCCTGGTGAGTGTGAGGGAGTGGCCAGGAGGTCAGGAGTGACTGTGGGGCCAGCAGGGACCAGTCACAGGGGAAGGGGTAGACATGGTGTAGCTGGACCTCATGAGCCTCTTGACTTTTAAAAAACTGCAGTGCACTGTGCAACCAGTATATAAAGGCAAAAACTCAATCAGCATAGAAAGGATTTTTTTCAGTAAATAGCACCCCTTGAAAGTACGTGACTCAATCCATCTAATCTCTTCTCACGAATGTTGCCTGGTTCTCGCTGATGGAAACCAAGAGCAGCAGAGACCCTCGTATGCACTTTTGGCGAGAGCATCTGTAGGATAAAGTCCTGGTGACGGTATACTTGGTCAAGGGCAAGTGTACTCATTTTATTTGTTTTGTTAATTGAGGTGAGGGCAAATGTCTTTAACTCTGAGAGCTATGCCCACTCGCTCTCCAAGAGGATGTGCCAGTAGATGATCCCAAAAACAAGGGACAAAGCCCGCACGCTCGCCGTCACCATTACCAAGCTTTGTAGTCTGATAATCTGACGGAGGCATATGGCTTTCCGTATGTGATTCTTATTGTATTTCTTTAATTTGAGTGAGGTTGAGCATTTTGTTTTTCATGTCTGCTATTTGGTTTTCTTTTTATTCTTTTTTTGTAGGTAACCTAATGGTTCAACTGCCAGAGTTTGGATCCTGGATTTTCAACATCTTAGCTGTGTGATGTTGAGCCATTTTCTTAAACTTGTCGTGCTTCTGTCCCCTCTCTTAAAATGGGGACGATGATGACACTGGGCGGAGGAGCTGTTGTGAGAACTTCATGAGGGAACAGAGGCTGTGTGCTTAGGACAGTGCCAGACACCTGCAAAGTACTCTGTGTGCATGGCCAGCTCATATTATCTGTGTCTGTTACCCACTTTCTTGCTTCGCTGGCCTTTTTTTTTTTAACAACATCACATATTCAGGGAAACAGCCTGTTGGCTGTCATTTATGTTGCTTTCTTGCCTTTCAGTATTTGCTTAAAAAAAAAAAGTATTACATTCCGTTCAGAAATGTTACATTTTTTTGCTATGATTGCAGACATTTGCATTCCAAGCTAATGACAACCAATCATGCCTTTTTTGTCAGGAACCAGAGGCTGTGTTTTCAGGGGATGGACTCTGAGGAATGGCTCTGAAAATGCAGGGAGGAGTCAAAAGAGTATCTCCACCGCTCCTTGGGAGAGGAGCAGTCCATTCCTCCGGTGGGGTGGGGGCTGCAGGACCACAGTGTCCCCCCCCACCCCCCCTGGCTGGGGGCCAGGAGGGGGGGGGTGTGGTGGGAAGCCAGGCGGGGAGTGAGGGGGTCGCTGAGCATGTGCTTGGTGGGTGTGTGTGTCACACGACACTACAGAGATGGGGTGAGCCTTCTGCTCAGGAAAGGAATGACTAGGAAAGGCTTCAGGGATTATCTTGTCTTAAGATTCTGCCCCAAATGTCCTAAGTGGGGTCTCAGTGAAGCCAGCAGTGGCATGGGCTGCATTGGGAGACTGTGTTCAGGTGGCCCTCAGTGCTGTGCACTCATGCAGGCAGGAATGCGCTCCCCAGCCTCTCGGTGTGGACGGCTCCTCAGGAGGCCCTCCAGAGGGTGTTTATGTGTGCGGCCTGGCATGGAATGGGCTTGTGGTGCCAGCCTGGAGATACAGAGGGGAGAAGCCAGGGGGGCAGGGCTGGGGCTGCCGGGAATACTTCAGGGAGGGGATGTGGAGGCTGAGGGGTGGATACTAGGCTCAAGGGGAGGCTGAGGCTGGACCTGGCAAGCCTCCTTTGAACGTCCTCCCAGCTCCCTCTCGCCATGGAACCCCAGGATTTCTTCTCTGGTGAAGAAACGAGACCTAGGGAGGGGTAGTGACTTGTCCAGGGTCACACCACAGGTTACCAGCAGTGTTCTGTCCAAAGATCGCTCAGGCCAGGCTCTAGGGGGAGAAGTGCAAGGGAGGGTGGGGGCAGGTGTTGTGGGGGCTGCAGAACATGGGTGGGGTTGTGGGGGTCAAGGGATAGGGAGCTGAGGTGGGAGGTAGTGGGGAAAAGAGTTGAGAATGAGCCCTGAAGGGTAAGGAAGTTGGAGTGTGTGTGTGTGTGTGTGTGTGTGTGTGTGTGTGTGTGTGTGTTTGTGTGTGTGTGTGTGTGACAGGGTATGTGTGTGAGTGTGTGGAAATTAAATAGTTGGTTGCTTTAGCCAGCTTGGGAGTGGGGGCTGGGAAGGAGTGGGGTCCCCATGACCACAAATATCACAAGGCCAGGAAATCTGTGTGTTCTCCAAACTGTAACTGACAATTTCAGGTTACATCTCTCTCTCCCATACATACATGCTCCTCCCATAGCAGAGACCAGTGGCGGTCTCCTTGGGCATCCCTCTGCCTCTGGCCTGAGCTGTCCCAACACCAATAGGGAGCAAAGGGAGGGCTGGGGCGTGAGCCTCCACGGAGAACATTGAGTAGGTAGGAGCCATTGCACAGTCAGCTTCACTGGAAATCCTTTTTATCTACCTGAAATGAAAACCAGGAAGGACATTCCATCCCTACCCTCTTCCACCCAGGATGTCCCCAAAGGTTTGGTCTGAGTAGACAAGCTGGCCTGCTCACTGGGGGCTGGAGGCCTGTCAGCTGTCTCTTCCAAAGGATCCTTAGGTGGCCCCTCTAGCTGAACCGGGTCTGGGGAGAACGGAGGGTGCGCGGTGAGCGTGGCTGGAGGCTCCCAGAAAGGAATCCTCTGGAGCTGTCTCGATCCAGCCCCCCTCTCCCCTTGTCCCAGTGCCATGTTTCTCCCCATCTCGGGCTGGGTTTGAAAACACGATGAGAGCTGGGGACCTTTAAACAGGAAAACAGCAGCAGTGGAAGATGGGGAGGAGTGTTTGTATGCAAACCCAAGCAGGCTCAGAGCTGCCTACACAAGTGTGCAGTTGTGTATCCACAGACACCCTGCCCCACACAGAAGACAGACTTCCACCTGTTCTCAGACACATACGCACGTCTCAGGTGAGCACACAGAGAAGCCCAGTGGCCTGCAGGTGTGTACACATGGAATTGTACAGACATCACAAAGTGTCCCAACTACACGCAGGTGTCCTCTTCCTCTACAGAGACAAATACAGTAAGTGGATAGGAATGTGACCTAAGGGGGGGGAGCGTGTCCCCAAGGCAACCATTCCCTCAGTGTCTCTGGGCTTCAGATGCCCATTGGAGTGAAGAGAGGGACAGAAGAGGGGTTGCACCCCACTTGACTTAGTTTCTATAGGGAAATGAGGTAGAGTGGCCAGGGAAACCAGCTAGGCCAGGCCACCTTGGGGTCAGATTACTCAAGAACTGAGCTGATCTCTCAAGGAGGAGCTTGACTTGGGGGCTGGAGGCTGTCAGGGGAAAGCCTTTCTGAAATGCCTGGGGAAGGGAGGTGGGGGGGCTGCCTCCTGCACTAGAACTTTTTGTTTACCCCAACCCCCCACACTTTCATGGCTTGATCTCTCACCTCCGGAATCTTGTCCAAGACTCCTCCAGGAACACTGAACCTGTTTCAGATCCGCTCAGCTGGCTGTCTCCCACCACTCAGCCCGCATCCAGGGCGTTGGGGATGTATGGCCCAGCTCCCCGACTTGGGACCTTAGAGCTTGGGCCCAAAAGCCCGACCTGCGCGCTGAGAGCGGAAGTGTGGCTGGGGAGGGGCCCAGCGGTAGACAAGGGTGGCCGGCGGCCAGCCCCGCCCCTACCTGTGTAAGCCGATCCGCCAGAGCCTAGCGGATAAAAGCCACCGGGCCGCGGGAGGTCAGCGAGTTCGGCTCCCTCGCTCCCGCCACTAGGTCCGGCCCGGTCCAGCCAGCATGTCCATCCACTTAAGCTCCCAGCTCTTCAGCTCGCGCTCCGCCGCCTTCCCCGGCCGCGGCGCCCAGGTGCGCCTGAGCTCCGTGCGCCCGGGCGGCGGTTTCAGCAGTCGCAGCCTCTATGGCCTGGGCGCCACACGGCCGCGGGTGGCCGTGCGCTCCACCCTCGGAGCCCCGGTGGGCGCCGGCATCCGCGAGGTCACCATCAATCAGAGCCTACTGGCCCCGCTGCAGGTGGACATCGACCCCTCCATCCAGCAGGTGCGCAAGGAGGAGCGAGAGCAGATCAAGACCCTCAACAACAAATTCGCCTCCTTCATCGACAAGGTGAGCGCCGCACCCTGCCCCAAGCCGTGCTCCAGGCCACTGCAGCCACCCCAGCCAGGCGCCCGCAGGCCTGGGGCGTTCTCTTTTCCCCAGTATCAGGACTTTTCTCCTTCTCATGAGCCCTGTGGCTATTGTCCCACTTCAGTCTCCCAGCCTCCTCTTCCAGACAGCTGCCCCAATCGTGATGTCTTTTCTTCCCAGGATGTGTGCTTGAGCCTGTCAGGCAGCCCCAGCTGGTGGCTGGAGGTGGCCGGGAGTCAGCTGCAGTTCTTGAGGGGGGATTCAGGTTGGGAGCTCCAGAGGCCAGAGCCAGGAGTTTCTCTGAGAAGGGGCAGTGTGGAGTGAGAGATGGGAAAGGGGTGACACACTGTTCCCAGCTCAGGAGGCCCTCCCTCCTCCTGCTTATGTTGGGGTAGATGCTGAAAATTAAGGGCTGGAGGGAGGGCGGCTCCCTGCTGCACTTGCCCACCTATCTGGTCCTTCAGTCTTTATTTGGTGGTGGGAGGGAGGGCCTTGGAGTTCTCCCCCTGGGGTGGGGGAGTGGGGATGGGGAGGCACTGAGAGGCCCTGGGGAAGGACCATTTGGAAGGGTTTTTTTTCTGGCTGTTTGGGTCCCCCCAAGTGTGGGGGAGGGAGTTGGGGCGAGAGAGTGGAAGTTAGGAAGGAGAGGAGCAGACTTGACCTTCGGTCTAGGAGGGGAACAGAGGGGAGAGAAGTGGGGCTGGATCAGGAACTAAGGACTAGCCCATCTGGGCCCCTCTGGCCAGGGCCTCCTCCCTTCCTCCCAGGTATAGACCAGCCCTTCCCTCCCCTCCTTTGATGTAGCTGTCACCTTTCCCCACCCCCATGCCCTCTCCATCATTCACACTGTATACATCCTTAAGGTTCTCTTGAAGGCTCCCCAGGCCCAGGGTCCTCCCCTGCTGTTGAGCCGCTCTATCTTACTCTCTGCAGCACTCTCCCTGCTATCCCCCCCCGCCCCCCCCCTGCTCCCAGTTGCTAGTTTTAAGGCAGTTGCTTCCAGTTCCCAGGCACAATGGAAGCATCCTTACCATTGATTGGATTGTAGCACCCTGTCCTGAAACCTCAGAGGAAAAGAGGCAGAGAGAGGATACCGAGGGATGAGGCCCAGGACAGACAGAAAGGGGGCCAGCCCTTCGGAGTGGGAGGTGGAGAAGATCCTCTGCAGTGTGGTGGGGAACATATGTGGGAGGGGACATATTAGGGACCGGGTAGACCTGATTCCTGGGTCACGCTCTGGGACACTTAAGACTGGGAGACCTGGAGGAGGGGACCAAGGGCTGGGGGAACATTTGGGGGAACGGCCGGTGGGAGCATGGGCTGTGCTGGGTGGGTGGAGACCCTCCCATTCTCAGTGTGGGTGGCATGGCCTGCTTCTTGTGAGTTTCTTCTGCTACTTCCCCCTTAGGTACGGTTTCTAGAGCAGCAGAACAAGCTGCTGGAGACCAAATGGACCCTGCTGCAGGAGCAGAGGTCGGCCAAGAGCAGCAGCATCCCCAGCCTCTTTGAGGCCCACATTGCTGGCCTGCGGCGGCAGCTGGAGGGGCTGCAGCAGGAAGGGGGCCGCCTGGAGGTGGAGCTTCGGAACATGCAGGATGTCGTGGAAGACTTCAAGAACAAGTACTGACCCCAGCGTGGTGTGTCCTGGGGCCTCAGCCCCCTGGATCTCGCATCCCTCCCCCGCTGAGGCAGTGGACCCCCTTTGGGCTTAGCGGTCAATGGTGTAGCTGCTCAGTACAGCAACCCCTGAAGGGAAGGCCTTGACCAAAACACTTCCTGTCTCTCCTTTCTTCTCTTTGTTCCTGATGGTTGCTTCCGAGTCTTCTCACCTGACTTCCTCCCAGGGAGATATCCCCGTTCAGCCCTAATCCTCACCATTCACTTTGGGTGCCTGACCAAGGCCCCAGGGAGGGTAGGACTGAAGGTGTCCTGTGACAGATGTGCTTCAAACTTGCATGGGCCTCACAGATTATTCTAGAACAGCCCCTCTGTTTAGGTGAGAAGTTAGAGACCAGAGAGATTCGGGGTCCTGACAGAGATCACCTGGCAGGTCCCTGGGAGAGCTGGGACTTGAATGTCGAGCCCCTAACTCCCAGGGGGAGACACAGAGCTGACATGGGACTGAACGAAGCACGGAGAGGGAGGGATCCTTGTGAGCCACAGGAGGATGGCAGAGGCTGAGGGGTGGCTCCGGTCAGTGCAGGAATCAGAGAGGAGGCTGGTGTGCAGGGGCCTGGAAGACCGGGGGTTTAAGGACAAGCCTTTGAGGTGCCCACTGAGTTCCCTGTATCACTGAACAGAAACCGAAGCCGGAGGCTTGGGCCGGGCCCCGCCCTAGCATACTTGCCCAGTGGTGCTGGGAGTAGTGAGTGAGTTCTGAGCTCTGCCCTGAAGGCCCATGACTCAGCCGAGCAGGGACACTGGCTGTGACCGGAGGGAGAACAAACAAAAAGGTCTCTGTGGAGGGTGTCCACTCCCGTACTTCCCAGAGCGACAGTCATCAGCAGTAATCCCGTAGCAGGTGGAAGCAGACAAGGGCAGGGCAGAGACGGCCCTGGGCAACCAGCAAGCCACAGTTGTCATGTGTGCGCGCGTGTGTGCTCACATACACTCTCACTCCGGAGCCTCCGTGTAGAGCACTTGATTGCAGGGCCAGGCTGAGCACAGGACTGGAGCTGAGGGAGGCCTGGAAAGGGCACAGGAGGGGGAGCTGCCCAGTGAGGGCCTGTTTGTTGCCCTCTGGGCTCAGCAGCATGGCGCTGAGACAAGAGCAAACAGATGACCTTCCGGATATTTCCACAACTACTCTATAGGACCTGAGGGAGTGGGGCATTAGGGTTCTGGGCTCCTGGAGGGGCTCTGCCTGCGCCCATCATAGTTGCCCTGCCACCCTCCTGTAGCCCTTGGGCACTGCTGAGTTCCTGTTTCTGACACTTTAAAAAAAGTTTTTTTTATGTCTTTATTTTATTTTGAGAGAGAGAGAGAGAGAGAGAGAGACAGAGAGTGAGCGGGGGAGGGGCAGAGACAGAGGGAGACACAGAATCCAAAGCTGGATCCAGGCTCTGAGCTGTCAGCATAGAGCCTGATGTGGGGCTCGAACCCACGGACTGTGAGATCATGACCTGGGTCAAAGTCAGACACTCAACTGACTGAGCCACCTAGGCTCCCCTCTGAGGCTTTAAAAAATTCCCAAATATATGCTGAGTTGGGCCTGAGAGCTCTCTTGCTCTGTGTCCTGAATTACCAATGTCCTCCTATGGGTGGGGCTGGCTTCTTGGGAGAAGGAGGGATGGGGAGGGGGTGCCCTGTGGGAGTAGGGATGGAGCCAGACCACCTAGGTGGGGCCTGGTTGTTCCCCAGAACTCAGCTGCACCCTCTTCCTGAGTTCGTAAGTTTCCTCTGCTTTAGGCTCCTTCGCCTCCTAAGGTGGGATTAGGTAGCAGTTAGGTCATGGGCCAGGAGCCAGACTGCCAGGATTTAAGTCTGGGCTTTGCCACTTAGCAGCATAGTGACCAAACAGATTATGTCCCGCTCTATTCCTCCTGCTGATCGTGGTGCCGTTGTTACAGGGTCGCTTTGGGGGGTTAGTGAGCTAATCCGTGGTTAGCGCCTAGCCGCGCAGGCCCCCATTGAAATGGTTCCTAAGCATGGCTCTTACTATTGCTTTCTCGCTCCTATGATGTGCAGCTTTCGTCCTTCCCTTCCTATGCATTCCCTCCTCACCCACCGTTCATCCTGCACCGAGATTCCTAGCTGCAGAAATAGCTATAAGGGAAAGTCAGGGTCATTTGGCTGCACAGGTGACACCCATCTTCCCGGGCGTGTCATGAAGGAGGGTGAAGCCAATGCAGGGCAGAGCCCACACCTGGATAGGAGGGAGGACAGAGGCAAAACTGCACCCACACCACGCACCCTCCCTCTCCTGCAGGTACGAAGATGAAATTAACCGTCGCACGGCTGCTGAGAATGAGTTTGTGGTGTTGAAAAAGGTGAGGAGGCAGACAGGCACTGTCTGAAAACACATGGGCCAGGGGACAGAACAGCCAGCCAGCAGGGACCTGTGGTACTACAAGAAGGGCGCAATGGGCTTGGAGAAGGAGAAGTCTGGAAACCAGGCCCTCATACAGGGCCTGTCCTGTGTATGTGTGTGTCTATGTGCACGTCTGGTGAATCACTAGACTTGTTTTTGGCCTTGAGGGGTTAGAGTTAAGACCAAAAGATGGAGGTTAGTAAGGGAGATTTCAAGACCAAATAGGGAAGTTCTCTATCACAGTCAGAATATTTCATGACAAACGTTGGCAAGTGGCAGGGCTGAAGTATTTGCTGAAGGAATGTGATGGGCTGCCCGAAGCAGGGTGATTTCCTTGTCCCTGGAGAAGTGTAAGCGAGGGTGGAAGGCCCTAGGAATATCTTAGAGGGGTTCGATTTCAGATTCTTTTATTTTTTAACGTTTATTTACTTTTGAGGGAAAGACAGAGAGAGTCAGAGCACAAGTAGGGGAGGGACGGAGAGAGAAGAAGACAGAATCTGAAGGAGGTTCCAGGCTCTGAGCTGTCAGCACAGAGCCTGATGCGGGGCTCGAACTGACAGACTGTGAGATCATGACCTGAGCTGAAGTCGGACACGCAACTGACTGAGCCACCCAGGTGCCCTTGATTTCAGATTCTAATTCAGTGCACTCACTGGCCAGCTCAGTGTTCTCGGCCCATCCACATGAAGACAAGCTGCCCCAGGGTGCCAGGCCATTTGACATTTAGGAGCTTCGGGGATGAATAAAAGTGGGCCTTACCCACAGGAGCTTGGGCACAGGAAATGTGTGGCTCCTCAGGGTCACCTGGGCTTGCACTGTTATCTGTGGCTTACCTGTGTCACAGTCCCCTAAGCTGAATTTGGATTGGAGCTCCTGCCTGTCTACAAGCCTTATTCTGGAGTCTGAATGATTTTGTGCTCTCCTATTTCATAAGAAGTTGAGGTTCACAGAGTTCAAGTGATTTGTTCAAGGTCACATGGCTAGGAGGTGGTAGAGCCAGGGCTGTGTCCAAACCACCAGTCAGGAACTAGTAGAGTGCTAGGTTTGGGGCTCCAGGCTGCTTTGGACTACCAGTGCTGGGAAGGCAGGAACCTGTATGATACCTGGAATGATGCATGGAGATGATGTTCCTTGCATAGCCTGGGAGGGTCCAGTAGAGGAAAGGTCCTGTGGCCGGGGTGCACAGCCTGGAGAAATGGTATGTTTCTTAGTAGGGCCCTGCTGTTTGAGCTTGTGGGTTGGACAGTGCTGGCTTGCTCCCGCTAAATGGTCTGTGTATGAAGCCATGGTGTCTCTCTACCCCTTCTTGCCACCTCCTACACCCCAGGATGTGGACACTGCCTACATGAACAAGGTGGAGTTGGAGGCCAAGTTGGATGCCCTGAATGATGAGATCAACTTCTTCAAGACCCTCTATGAGACGGTGAGGACCTTGGATGTGGGAGCCACGTCATATCTTGTCATATCTTCCATGTCCTAACCAAGGGGCTTACCCCATGCCTGTGGGCCATCTGGGTGTGTGTCGAGGGCGTGTGCATGCACTTATCTTCTTCTTTATCTTTTCTGGACTCAGGAATCCAAGGTGGACGGGGAGCTTAGGAGGGGCTGAGGGTAGCGGAGCAGGGTGGGGTCAGTTAGGATTGGCCTTCCTGAGACATGGGATGATCGTTTGTTAGGAGGGGTGTTGGGAGGCATGGGAAGGAACCAGGAAGATGTCCAGGAATCCCGGGCTGTGACAGAGTTCAGAGGTGGGCTGAGTGGGGTAGGTAGGTCGTCCCAAGTCAGGACTGACTGGAGTGTCTAGAAGTTTACGCCCAGAGGGACCAGATGGGTGGCCTCCTATCAATAGGCCACTCTGCCTGCCCCTGTGGTCTCATTCTCCCCCTCTTCGCCTGTCTTGGGCTTTCAGCTCTTTTTCCACTCAGGGATTTAGAACCTCTCCACTCCTATCAGTGCGAGTCTCTGGCCTTCAGCAGAAGATAGGATGGCCAGACGTCTGGCAGGGCTGGGCTTGGACTTTATTACACATGAGGTTAATTATAGAGCAGTTCTCAATTCCTTTCATTCTGGCCTTTGTGGACGTCTGGCCTCCATTAGCCCCTCAGTGAATTTCCAAGTGTGTTGACGCAGGGGCTGACTCCTTGAGGTTTCCATCGGGCATTCTGATCTCTGTGTAGGCCTTCATATGTCTGTTGCATGTTATATATATGCATGCCTCTGTATACATATGTGTGTGTACGCATATGTGTATGTGGATTTAATTATTTTCCTCTCATTATGAAAGAAATACATGCTTGTGGCCAAAAATCCAGAAAATTGACTAAAACACAAAACTGAAAACAGGTCATTTATCTGTGCTTTTATCATCTTGGTATCTACCTTTGCAGACGTTTCCTGTGTCTATGCACACAGAGAGATATAGAAATATATAGTTTAATAAAAATAAAGCATTTTTTTCATGTAATGGTGTACCATGGCTACAAATACAGCTATATCATCAGTTTTCTTTTTTAAATTTTTTTTAATGTTTATTTAGTTTTGAGAGGCAGCATGAGCAGGGAGGGGGAGAGAGAGGGGGAGACACAGAATCTGAAGCAGGCCCCGGGCTCCGAGCCGTCAGCACAGAGCCCGATGCGGGGCTTGAACTCACGAAACATGAGATCATGACCTGGGCTGAAGTCGGATGCTGAACCGACTGAGCCAACCAGGCGTCCCCTCATATCATCAGTTTTGAAGGCTGGAGAGAGTTCCGTTTTAGGGTGGCATGTTTTAATTTACCTACCCCCTACTGATCTGCTTCACAACTGAGCTCATGCTACGGCAGAGTTCACAGAAGAAGCAATTACAGTTCACCACATCCTGTCACTTCTTTATCCACTGTAATCCCACCAGACTCTTCTATTGAGAAGTTGCTAATGGGCTCTCTGGGCTGCAGCGGTGGGCGGGCTATTTAGCAGGTGCTGGGTTTGTGCCTCCTCGCTGCCTGGTGACACCCGCTCTGACCTCTTCTCCCTCTACCTTCCCCTAGGGTGAGGGGCGGGGTCCCAGGATGGGTGTGGGAACAGGGATGGGTCATGCCCCACATCCTGACATCCCGTCTGGTCCCTGCAGGAGTTGGCAGAGCTGCAGTCCCAGATCTCAGACACGTCTGTGGTGCTGTCCATGGACAACAGCCGCTCCCTGGACCTGGACGGCATCATCGCCGAGGTCAAGGCCCAGTACGAGGACATCGCCAGCCGCAGTCGGGCTGAGGCTGAGTCCTGGTACCAGACCAAGGTGTGAGGCTGCTGAGGGGCCTCTTTTCTTCCTGGCACGGTCCTCAATGGCAGCTTCCCTTACTCCTCGCCTGTCTCAAGCCTCTAGGGTCTGGGTCCCAGTGTCTTGGTGGGCACCAGTGGCTAAGTCTATGGTACTTTCCAGTGCCCTGGGAAGAAGCAGATGTGAAGGCCAGGTCCCTCCCCGGGAAGAGATCCCAGCCTGATGGACACAAGTTAGAGGCACAGAGAGGTTAAGTAATTTGCCTAACTCCACACAGCTAGTAGATGGAAGAGTAGGGACTAGATCCTGAGTCCTGGGCCTCCGCACCGGGGAAGTTTGATGAGTGCCCATGCACTGTGGAAACAGGGCGGCTGACTGTGCAGGTGCTCAGGGAGTGTGGGGGGTAAACCAGTATTCTGGGGGAGGGAGCCTGAGGCAGCATTTAAAGCAGTAGAGGGATGTCTCTGCTGAGATAGGGAGTCATCCATGGGACATGGGCGAGAGCACAGGTATGCCAACAAGGTGACCTGGGTTCAGACTTGACGTGTGATCCTGGGGCAGTGGCTTCTGTTTTCCAGGACTCGTTCTTCCCATCCAAGAAATGGGTGGTGCTGATGTTTTTAATAAGTGTATTTTTAATAGGGATTTGTTTAACAGACAACAGATCTCAGACATCTAGTGATTCTCGGGCACTTGGGACATGATAGGGATAGGCAGAGCCCCAGGATCAATGGGGATGGGCTCCAGAGAGCCAACCTTGCCCCTCCCGGCCCGACTGGGAGGAAAGCAAACCCTTTCTATACCCCACTGCCCGATAGGCTGGCTTGCTGGCAGGACGTGAGGATGGCTGGGTGTCAGAGCTTGGCTTCTGGTCTCATCACTCAGAACCTTGGGCCTTCGTTGGATGGGACAAGAGAGGAGTCCCCTGTAATTGTTCACCACTTTCCCACCATATGTCTCTGTGTGGCCCTCCAGTTTGAGACCCTCCAGACCCAGGCTGGGAAGCACAGGGACGACCTCCGGAATACCCGGAACGAGATTGCAGAGACGAACCGTGCCATCCAGAGGCTGCAGGCTGAGGTCGACAACATCAAGAACCAGGTGAGAACAAGCCCTCTCCCTGCTCCTTCCTGTTTCTTGGGGGTGCATGAAGGGTGGCCATCTGAGAGCGAGGAGCAGGAGGCTCCCCCAGCTTGAGGCTGGTGCAGCTCAAATCTTACAGGTGCCACAAGATCTCAAGCGCCCTTGTGAGATCTCCAGGATAGGAGGTTCGTGGCCAGGTCCTGGCTGAGGCCAAAGGGACGAGAGGAGTCCTAGCTGGGCACAGAGCCTGTGGAGGGAGCCTCAGACTACCCAGCTTGAGAAACGCCACCATTTGTTACCAAGTTGGTACTGAGCACTCTCCCTGTGCCTTGCTCTGGGAGCTCGCAGTCTGTGGGGATTCGAGGGACAGAGGCCAGCAGACACCTTTAGTGTGGCTCACAGGTCCTGTCCCTCTCTCCCTACCACTCACTGCCTCTCACTGTGCTCCAGCCACACTAGCCTGCTTCCTGTGTCTTGTGTTTGCCAGACACGTTCATGCTTCAGGGCCTTTGCACTTGGTGTTCCCTCCTCCCGGAATGTGGCTCTCCCAGCTCAGCACACGCCCACCCCTTCGTCATCCCTGGGGTTTTAGACACAAGTCCCCGTTTCAGAGGTGGCTTCCTTAACTGTCTGAAGCATCTATCACTATGTGAAGTTTTCTGTCTTACTCATTCAGTGGTTGGCTTCCCCCCACTCACACTGAGATATAAATAATGCGCCCATGCCAGGCACAGGCTTCTGACAACAGGCTGAAGGGAGGCTGTGGTATGTAGCTGGTTGGGGGCTGGTGTTGAGGAGGGGGCGGGGCAGGGGAGGTAACCAGTTCCGCAGCTCCAGAGAGCTCATTTCCAGATGAGCTGGGGGGATGGGCTGTGAGGGTGATTACCCAGAAATGCCCGCCCCGGAGCCCAGCAGGCCACTTCACTTGAGAGTGAGAGCGGAGGCGGGCTCCTGGCACAGATGCAGGACTGTGCACCACTGGTGAAGCTAGCCAGCTTCCAGACCCGAAGGGGAGGCACAGTATAACGCGTGCTGGCTTCTCAAACGCTGTAGCTTCTCCCACATCTGGTTCTCCTCTTGTGCAACAGGGCAGAGCCAGGCCCTGGAGTTGGGGTGGCCACCATCGAGGGGCCCAGAGGCAGCCAAATGACCCTGGCCAAGGGGGCACCAGTGTGATAGGGAAGGGCACTGACGGGTGAACACGAGACGGTCTCCTGGGAAGATTGGAGGATCAGGAAGTTGGGCAGGGAAGCAGGGATCACTGGAGACAAGGCAGGGTCTGAGGACTGAGAGTGGCTGGTGAGGAGGCAGGGGGCATGCTGGGCTGCTGGGCGGGGAGGGAGTGGGTGCTCTCTGAGCTGCATGAGAGGAGGTTCAGAGAGGAGGCCCAGGGCTAGATAGGTTCCTGGGGTGAGGGCTAGCTGCAGACAGAAGGAATGCTCTTGCTGGCAGGAAGTGGCAGCTCTGGTCCATCATGAATCCGACAACCTGGCCCGAACCAGGGGGGGGATGTTGATCAGACATTTTGGGTCTGGGGGTTCCAAGCAGTGTCTCTCTTCTCCAAGTCCTCCTGTCCTGGACCTGTTTTGAAGATGGTTTTTGTTCTGGCCAACTGCCTGAAACTTGGTGACTCAACTAAGATCCCATGGCTTTGGATCTCCTCTGGCTGGGGAATAGAGGGACAGGCATGTGTGAATCCTAATAGCATGTATTAATTATAGTGATTATAACAAGTGGTAAAAAGTGTTGACAAGGCCGGGGAGGAAAGGGTGCCCTGGGCACTATTGGTGGGAACGTTCATTAGTGCAGCCACTGTGGAAAACAGTATGGAAGTTCCCCCCAAAACTAAAAATAGAACCATCATACAATTCAACAATTCAATTTCTGGGTATATATCCAAAGGAAATAAAATAACCGTCTCAAAGAGACATCCATACCCCTACATTCACTGCAGCATTGCTTGCATTAGCCAAAACATTGCAGCCAACCTGAAGTGTCCATTAATGGAAGAATTAATAAAGGAAATATGATATTACATATATTATATTATATTATATTATATATTATCTAGCCACAAAATAGACTATTACTCAGCCATGAAAAAGAAAAAAATTCTGCCATTTGCTACAACACAAACCCTGAGGGCATTATGCGAGTAAAATACATCAGAGAAAGACAAATACTGTATGATCTCACTTATAGGTGGAATCTAAGAAAACATAACTCCTAGAAACAGAGAACCAATTGGAGTTTGACAAAAAATAATAATGATTATAATAGCATTTATTAAGCACTTACTGTGTGCGAGACCCTGTGCCAGGGACTTATGTAGTACCTCATTTAATCCCTGCAGTATCCCAGTGAGGTAGACACTGAGGTTACTGCTGTTTTAGAAGAGAGGAGACTTTGGCCTGGAAGGGTTGATGTGTCCAAGATCACGTGGTTCGTAAGTGGTAGAGCCAGAATTGGAGCCTAGGCATTGGGTATCAGAGCCCATGTTTTTAATCCTTGGGGTTCCCTGGTGCTGGAGGAGTAGGCTGATGCCAGGAAAGCCATTGTGAGCGAGTTGCCCCGGCGCTCGCCGCCAGCTGGGGAGGCAGGAAGGCAATGACTGGTGAGGCCTGCCCGCCAGCTCACGGCTGCGCTACTGCTTACAGTGTGCCAAGTTGGAGGCTGCCATTGCAGAGGCCGAAGAACAGGGGGAGCTGGCCCTCAAGGATGCGCGGGCCAAGCTGGATGAGCTGGAGGCCGCCCTGCAGCGAGCCAAGCAGGACATGGCGCGGCAGCTGCGCGAGTACCAGGAGCTCATGAACGTCAAGCTGGCCCTGGACATCGAGATCGCCACCTACCGCAAGCTGCTGGAGGGCGAGGAGAGCCGGTGAGGTCACAGAAGCCAGGAAGGGGATCCTTCCGGGGCTCAGTGGGGACTGGGGCTTGCCATTCATCCATCCACAGACATTTCCTGTGTACTTTTTTCTGCAAGGCATGAGGGTGGGAGGGTGGGAAGTGCAGGGAGGGTATAGCTGATGCTTGCTTCTTTGCCCTTGATAAGATGACCTTGTAGAAGGAAAGACCCAAGGAGTAAAGCTCAATGAGAAAGTTGGAGTAATAACAGCTCCTTCATATGTGTGGCCAGGGTCATATATTTAAAAAAATTTTTTTTAACATTTATTCATTTTTGAGAAGACAGAGTAAGAGTGGGGGAGGGGCAGAGAGAGAAGGAGAAACAGAATCAGAAGCAGGCTCTAGGCTCTGACCTGTCATCATAGAACCCGATGCGGGGCTCAAACCCATGAGCCGTGAGATCATGACCTGAGCTAAAGTCGGACGCTTAACTGACTGAGCCCCCCGGGCGCCCCCAGGGTCGTCTTATTTGATACTCATAACACGTTCAGGTAAGCAGGGCAGGCATTGTTTCTAGTTTACAGAGGGGAAACTGTGGTTCTGTTTCATGAATTGAAGGGGCAAGTCAGGTGTGCAGTCACGCTCTGCAGATTCCTGGTCCAAGCATCTTCCACGATGCCAGGGTTCTTCTCACTGCATAACTGAGTGCTAAGTCACAGGATCCTGACCAGATGTGGCGAGGTCCCAGAGATATCTGGATTCCTGCTGCCAGAGAGCAGGCTGGGCTGAGTCAACGTGATAGGAATTCTTTGTGAAAGTTGGAATCTCTGTCCGTGAAGTTGGGCCTTCAATTCTCGCCTTGATGGGTTGGTTGATTCATTCAGTCAATTTGCAAGGCTTTAGAGTTGTGCCTTGGGCGAAGGTTAGGGTTTGTAGAGGGTGAGAAAGAATAGGTGGGCCATGACTTGGAAGTAGGACTCACCATGGTTTGCTTTAGCGGAACCCAGCACGGAGATAGGTAACATGTAAGACACACTTCTGGGGTGCCGGTGGCTCAGTCAGTTAAGCAGCCAACTTCAGCTCAGGTCATGATCTCGCGGTTCGTGAGTTGGAGCCCCGTGTCAGGCTCTGTGCTGACAGCTGGGAGCCTGGAGCGTGCTTCAGATTCTGTGTCTCCCTTGCTCTCTGCTCCACCCCTGCTTGTGCTCTCTCTCTCAAAAATTGAAAAAAAAAAAAAAGCATAAAAAAAAAAAAGACACGCTTCTGCCTTTGGGGAGCTTGTACCCAGGCCGAGGAGACCAAACATTTGCAAAAGAAGCACCTAGAGACCACTCACTTGCATTCATAAAATGCTGAATTTACACAGAACTTTTATTTGGGGAGTATTATTCCTGAGGGGCTGGGGAGAGAGGCTGGAGGATGAATGAATGGAGGGGAAGGAATGGAGGAATGAGAGAATGCTAAGGTAGAGTGCCTGGAAGCAGGGAAGAGGGAGAAAAGATACATGGTTATAGGATATATGAGTCAGGGAAGGAGAGGAGGAACGGGTCTCTGCTATTACAGTTGACCTGTCCCCTACCTGGGTTGGTACCCAGGCTTTGTGGGAAGAAGGATTGAACACCAAAGGCCTCTGGGAAGAGAGAGCTGCTGATCTGGGGCACAGGGCCCCTCCAGAGCCCACTCACCTAGCTATGATGCCTCTCTCTGCACCTATCTCTACCACAGGTGCAGGGACAGCAATCTCTTGGGAACATAGAGGCCACCCAGGTCCTCTTTTCCTCATAGAACCAGAGTTGAAGACCCTTAGAATGGGACCTGAGTCTCTTCCTCCCATGGGCAGCTGAGCAGGCTGAAGCTCAGGGATGGGGAGTGGCATGGCCAAGTTTACACAGAAAGTGGAAACATTCCCCCTAAAGCCTAATCTCAGCATTGTTTGCTACCATTAGAGCTTACATCCTCGTTTTCTGAGAGGAAACGGTCTTCTCTCCACTCTTAGGAGGCATGGAGATGGACTCTGTGTTTTTATCCCTTACCCCCTCAACTCTTCCCAGGCGCAGATCTAGGATTTGTGGTCTTAGGAACTCATGCAATTTGGGATGCCTTCTTTTAAGAATACAGAGTTACAAATATAACATTGCACAAAAACAAATATTTAGTTAGGATGAGAAAAGAAAAATCATACCCATCACCATAGCCTTAGACATTCAGGTCTCCTCCATCTGAGTTCTTGAGGCCTGGTGCCAGAAATTGTTACATGGAATTGCTGCCTAATTGCAACCAGGTTTCCCTCCCCACCCACAACTAATAGCAACTCCCAGCACTCACAGGGGCCAGTTGAGCAAGGGGCCTGGACGCTTCCTGGCATATCCATCTCTTGCCCTTGGCCCTTCTCCGCCCCCTTCCCGGACTTAGGGATGATGAGGCCAGCTGGGCTCCCCTTACCCCTTCTAAACAAAGTGAGGTCTCCCCTCCCCACTGCAGAGTAAACTCAACCCCCAAGGCCAAGGGCTTGGTGACAGTGGAGCTGTGAGTCACAAAACAAACATATCCAGCTGTCTCCCATGGCTTTTTTATTTCCAGTAGAGGCTGCTTAAAGCCATCTCGACGACCTTCTGCTCTCTCCTCAGTCTCTGACTTAGCTGCATTCATGAAATCTCCAATTCACTAATTATTTCAATATGTACTGAGTAATTACTACATGCCAGACTTCACGTGGGGTGCCAGAGACCCAAGCATCAATAAGCTACACCCCGCTTTGAGGACTTTATGATTTGGTTAAGGGAGGCAGATGTCTTCATAAAGAATAATGACCGCCATTCACCGAATCCTGTGTGCCCAGGGCTTTAGGTAAATGATATTATTTAGCTCTCACAAACAAGTCTGTGAGGCTGGGACTGAGTTAGGCCCAATTTATAAGTGAGGAAAGGTAGGCTCTGAGGCGTTGCCCAAGGTCACGTTGCCTTCCTGCAACAAGGCTGGAGGAAGACTAATGTGTGGGGACAGAGGAAGGAATACCAGTCCTGCCTGGTGCCTGGATGAACGGGCCCAGGACTGCATCCTCCAGATCTGAGGAAAGAGCTGCTCTCACAGGTCCCTCCTCTGCCCCCAGGTTGGCTGGAGATGGAGCAGGAGCTGTGAACATCGGTAAGTCTTTGGCTGCGGCCCATTTCCTGTGCTGTCCGAACTAGACTAGGTCTACAGGATGGCATGTTGGCTTGAGGGCCTGGCCTTGGCTGCGACAGGAGCTTCCTTCCCTCACCAGCTTTTAGCAGGTGCCCTGAGACTCCCAGCCAGTCAGGCTCAATGGCCCAGGGAAGTGGGGGACACCTGTGGTGCATTGCCCCCTGCATTGTCCCAGGCTTCTTCTGGGCCTGTCTGAGGAAGGGTGAGGGGGAGTGAGGCAATGGGGAGGAAGAGGGGCAGGTACAGCAGGAGAGGAGGGTGGAGCAAGGGATGGGGCCTCAGGTGGTGCGCCCTGTGCTGACGGAGCCCTCCTCTCTTTTTTTGCAGCTGTGGTGAATTCCACCAGCGGAGGTGGCAGCGGGCTGACAGGGCTGGCCTTTGGAGGAACCATGGGTAGCAATGCCCTGAGCTTCTCGAGTGGCGGGGTGCCCGGGGCCATCAAATCCTATTCCACCAGGACCTCCACCACCACCCTCAGGAGCATCCGAAAATGAGCTCTGATGTGTGGAGACCCGTAGCCCTGCCCCGCAGGGTCACAGGAGGACTCCCATCACTGGTCCCAAGAGGGCTAGGCCGTCTCAAAAGTGATGTCAGAATAGCTTCCAATAAAGCAGCCTTTCTGAAGCCTGGGTGAGCCCCATTCTGGCCCCTGGGATCCTGGCTTCATAAGCCGGTTGGGGATCTGTGGGGAGGAAGGGGCCCTATAGAGGATGGAGTCTGCTGTGAATACCAAGAAGCCACTTGTGCAGGCCACTGGGAGTGCACCCTGGTGACGTGGTGTTGATGCTCTGAGGGCTGTGGCTCTTAGCCGGTGTGAGGCCTTGGCCTCTTCCCGGGCTGGGGCTGAGTCCAGCTCCTCTCCTGAAGCCCAGAAATACCCCAGGAAAGGCTGGCTCTGCCCAGGAAGTGGGCGCTGAAGCTTTCTCCTGCTCAGGGAGGGGAGGGCTGTTTGCACACCCCCACTCCCATGTCCTGTGCTGCCAGAGTGCACTCCTTGCCGTGAGAAGGCCCCAGACTATCAGCTGCCACAGGCCTGGGTTTCAGACACACCATCCAACTCCCACCTTTGACCCAGCTGGTGCTGGGTCTGCCAGGCTCTCAGGCCCTGGAGGGGGCTCTATGGGTCGGGGATTCTGTGAGGGTGAGGATGGCAGTGAGAGGAGGTCTGTGTGTGTTTGGGAGGGGGTAGTGTGAGGAGTCTCAGAGTCTAGATCCCCTGGTGGGGAGAGGGGCATCTCTGTATTATCTGCTTGATAAGAGCATCTGTGTTTGTCGGGGGGGGGGGGCTGTGCATCTGTGTGAGTGTTTTTAGGGTCTATGGGGGATATCTGTTCATGGGCAACAGCACATAGGATGGATGGTGGGGAGGGGGTAGTTGGGGTAATGGTGGTCGTGTGTGTAGGGGCGGCTATCAAGAGAGTGTTGGTTTCTGAGGGGAGGGGAAGTCTATATTCCCTCCCATGGTCAGGAATTTTCATATATTGAAGTGGGGGTGGAACAGGGGACTGGGGGAAGTGGACCGTCGGTGTCCCACAAGCTGTGAGTGATAAGGTTCCCCAACATAGGGAACCTCTGGCCCTCCTGGCTAAATCTCCTCCTGGTTGTCCTTCTCTCCCTTCCCTTCCGGCTCCTCCTGCGTTGAGTGTCTGGGTATTTGGGGCTGCCAGCCTGTCCCCCTGCAGCCTTCTGGCTGTGTGAATGTGGCCCTCGGGCAGAGCACCTCTGAGACAGCCCTCTTTCCCCTTTGGCTGTGAACTCTGAGGGGCCCAAACTGGGCTGGACATCTACAGGTGTAGGCACAGAAGGGAGCTTTTCTGAGCACATGATATATGACCCATGAGCTTTATTGGAACCGTGGACACTAAGCACTAAGCATGAGGGAGAGGGAACCCAGGTGGCCGCCAGAGATGTCACCGTGGAGCTGCAGCCTCAGTCACTGTCAGGGTTTGGAAGTCAGGGGAAGCCCAGCAGATTAGAGGCGGGGCCACAGCCCTGGGGACCTGGGGCCAATCTGTCCTTTAGAAGCTACAGGTTTGTTCCAGGCCCGCTTCCAGAGCAGCCTGAGTCAGGATTGGCTTTCTGCCCTAGGATGCTAGGAAGGCAGGCATTTAGCCTCCTGGGGCTGGGGGAGGAGGAGGAGGCCGGCCCTCTCCAGAAGAAACCCCAAAGAGCAAGGGCGAAGGAGGGGGAGAAGGCAGAGGAAATACAAGAAGATAAGGCTGCAGTTTGGACAGGTCAGGACGACAGGTTCTCAAAGCCCTTCCGCTTCAAGGCCTCTGAACTTGGGGTGCTCCCGAACCCGCCGCTGGAGGCAGGGACTGCTGACTCCAAGAGCTCTGTATTTACAAAGGAGGGGGAGGGGCGCTATGCGAATCGCACCGAGGAGCCGCTGCTGCACCTCTGGCCGCAGGGCGCGCACATTCCGGTGCTCACCGCCACGTTCCCGCTGCAGGGGGCGCTGCACACGCTGCCGGTCACGGGCCTGGAGCCGGACACGCAGAGGTCCCCGCAGACTACCCCGCCCCGGGAGCTGCTGACGCCTGCGGGAGGAGAACAGGGCTTAGTTCCCTTGCGAGGGTTGTCCTGGCGGCCCCTGCCTACTGGTGAGAGGGCCCTACTCTTGCTCAGAGCGCCTCCCCTTCCTTTCTATTCCTCCCTTACCTCCCAACACCTTCACCCCTGGGCACTCCTTCCTGTACTCAGAACTCAAGCATCCTTGATAAACTGTTCTTCCAGGCCCTTCCTATAGGAGGAAATAGCTATTTAACTCATAATCATTCACTGCCACACTCCGTTCTTCCTTTCAGGGTTGCAAACTATGGCCTGTGGTGGCATCCTATATTTGTACATAAAGTTTTATTGGAAGCAAGCCATATGTACTCCTTAGGTATTGCTTATGGCTGTAGCTGCTTTCATGTTACAGTGACGGAGTCCAGTAGTTGAGAGAGTCTGGATGCCTCACAAGCCTTAATATCTGGCCCTTTAAGAAAAAGTTGGCCCAGAGGAACCTTAAGCCCTCAGTTCAGAACCCACAGCGTAGATTACTTACAGACGTTTACAGCACCAACGCCTTCACACAACCTGTAGGGAGAGCAAAGAGACAAAAATTAGTTGGGGAGAGCAACGCTTGACAATTCTGACCTCCACATAATCTTGATGCAAATTAGATGCAAATGATATGCAAACATGCTCCTGGCTCAAAACACAGTTTGGGGGAGATTGAAGAGATATTCTCCCCACAGATGTGGTTCTCACCTCTGCTCCTCGCCCTCCAGCAGCCGCCTGTAGGTGGCGATCTCGATGTCCAGGCCCAGCTTGGAGTTCATCACCTCCTGATACTCCTTGACCAGGCAGGCCATGTCCTGCTTGGCCTTCTGCAGGGCGGCCTCCAGCTCGGCCAGCTTGCAGCGCGCGTCGCTCAGGGCCGCCTCGCCCTGCTGCTCAGCCTGGGTCACTGCCGTCTCCAGCTTGGTGTTCTGGGGCCCAGGAGAGAACAGACTGGGTTATCGTCCTGGGTCTCTCAGTTCATTTCCTGGAGACGTCCAGTCTCTCCCAGCTGGGAACATCCCAAGAACAAGCCTCTCCCCTTCATTAACTGAGTCCCCCAGAGGGACCACAACCAGGGACATCTGTCATGCAAATAAGCTGGAGCATGAATGGTGAGACCCATCTGGGGCACTCACTGCCTGTGTGGCCCTGGGGAGGCCCCAGGCGACCCATACCTGGCACTTGGCATTCTCGACCTCAGCG
>PISW01013688.1:0-24846 GCA_004023785.1 Mungos mungo
AGGGGCTGCGGCTGGGGCTGCTCCCAGGCCTTCTGCAGGGTGAGCGAAGGCTGCCAGTCACACCAGGGCTGCGGCTGCCCCCAGGCCCCCAGGGGCTGCGGCTGGGGCTGCTCCCAGGCCTTCTCCAGGGCGGGCGAAGGCTGCCCCCAGGCCCCCAGGGGCTGCGGCTGGGGCTGCTCCCAGGCCTTCTGCAGGGTGAGCGAAGGCTGCCAGTCCCACCAGGGCTGCGGCTGCCCCCAGGCCTTCTCCGGGGCGGGCGAAGGCTCCCAGCCCCACCAGGGCTGCGGCTCCCCGGAGGCCAGAGGCTGCTCCCACTCCGGCAGGGCGCAGTCCCCGTAGGGCAGGAGCTGTCCCAGGTCCCCCCACTGAGCTTCGGCTTCTTGGGGCTGGGAGACGGGCTGCAGGGCAGCAGGAAGTGGGCACAGGGCTTCGGGGCTGAAGCTCAAGGGAGAAACAGGAAAATCTCCAGAAGGTTCGCCCAGTGCACCGGCTGGAGTCTCCAGGTCAGGCAAGGCCATGTTCACGTCCACGGCAGCAGCGTGCCCCGAGGGGACAGCCTGAGCGGAAGCACCCTCCGGCGCCCAGGAGAAGTGGCCAGCGGCACTGGGGGCCCCCACACAGCTGGGCTGGCAGGGGCAGTGTGGGGCGCCCCGGCCGCGCTGACTGGACCTCGGCGCCCGGGCCATTCGGGCTCTCCGGTTCTGGAACCAGACCTGCAGGGGCCGGGATGGGCAGAAGGGGAGACAGAGAGGAGACGCTCTGTAGTAAAGCCGGTAGGACAGTCACCATCGCCACATGGCCGCGGCTCGACAGTCACCAAATGCAACTTTCACAGTTTAGAACGGAAGCAAAATCCTTGGCTCGAATGATCCAAACCATTCCCCGCGTGGCCCTCCCTACCCTCCAGACACGTCTCCCTGAGGCAGCCACCTTGTACCCGCGCACACGTGGACACGCTCACGACCGCCAGCGAGGCGGGGGGCTGCCTCTGAAACACTGGGCGCCCGCGGCCCGGGTTAGAGCAGGCGGTCGTTAGTTACTTTCGGGCTTTAACATGAGGCCTGAGGCCTGGAGGCTGGCCGGCCGGGGAGGAACGTTAGAGACCTGTCCTGGGAGCGCTCCGAAGCGACGCCCGGAGGCCGAATCAAACCAGACCGGCCCACAACAAAGGCCAGAGACCCTGCCCAAGTCCGGGAGAAAAGGCATGAAACCCTAGGCCCCCCAGGCCCCCTCCCCCAGTAATAAATATTGCACCCCCAGATAACAACTGTCAGTAAGAGACCCAGACCCCGTGGGAGGCTGTCCTGGAGCTCGCTCACGTCTCCAGAGAATTCGCTCTTTGATAAACTTTCCTACCCACACTGCTCAACCACTGCGTCCGGTCCATTCTTGAATTCTTTATGGGGACGAGACCAGCGCGTCTGGTGGCGTCCATGGGCTCTGAGATCCACTGGGCGACACTCACACTCTGGCTCCCGCACCCTCTCGCCCTGATCCTGCGTTATCTGACCCGTTACGCGTCGGAACGCACAAACTTCCAGTCTTGAGACCAGCGAGTGCTGGGGGCCTCATGTGGCGCAGGGACAGTACAGCTAAGAATACCGTGTCACAGGGGGCTTAACGGCCTTCCGCTCAGGCCACGATCTCACCGTTCACGGCTTTGAGCCCCCCGTCGGGCTCTGTGCTGACGGCTCAGAGCCTCGAGCCTGCCTCGGATCCTGTGTCTCCCCCTTTCTCCGCCCCTCCCCCACTCTCAAAAATAAACATTAAAAAATTTTTTAATGTTTAACGTACTGTGAAACAGTGAGGGGCTGGACAACCAGTCAGGTCACCTGTGACTATGGAACCCCTACAACCATCAGCTTGGGCGTCTCCACCCAGCACCTGCTTTCAGCTCAGGACCAGCAGCCCAGTCTGCTCCCCAGACCAGTACCAGGTGCCCGTCTGGCCGGCCACGCTGGCCCCCTGCAGCTCCCCATCCCTGTCTGCCCCGGAGGCTCTGCTGAGCCAGCCGCACGTCCCTGGCCGCCTTCTCCTCATCTGGCCGGGTGGCCCCCTCTCCACCACACGAGGGGGAAGACGGAAGCCTCTGAGTAGAGCCCCTTTCGGCCCAGGTTCAGTGTAGCTTCCTCTGGGGGTCACCTGGGCCGGGTGGTCCCACGCCCCTCCTGGTGGGCTCCCAGTGGAGCTCAGCCAGGCCTCCCCTTCGCCCTGCAGATCACAACAGTGGCCTCTTTCTGGGCCCAGCCACCAAGATCCCACAGGATGGGACACAAATAGGCAAACCAACTCCTAGGATTTTCTTGCCCCAGTGGGGAACAAACTGCAAGACAAAGGCCCAGTCTCCCGTTTCCCGGAACTGCAAGCTGGGCCCTCCCACACACACCCTGGCCCCAGGCCAGGCCCCGGCCGGCCCGCAGGACGCGGCGGGCCTGTGGGAGCCAGAGCCTCTGCAAGTCCCCGTCACAGCTGCAGCCGGCGCTTTGCACCAGGAACTCCCGCGCCCAAACCAGCGGACCGGGCCGAGAGCGCCAGGGGTCTCCTCCGGCCCCGGAGCCCGCCCACCGCACCCCAAGAACTGAGCCCCTGTGGCCAGCTGTTTCTTCTGGGGAAGGTCATCAAGTTGCACCTGGCATGGAGGGCTGTCTGGGCTTCCAGGTCCTGGGCAGGTGATCTAGTCCTGAAGGGCGGTCTGCCCCTCCCTGAGTAAGGTTCCCAGGCCCTCTGATCAAAGGCCACTGAATCTAATGTCACAGGCGTGGGGCTTTCACCAAACTTCTGTGTCCTGGTTCCCTTTGTAAGGTTTGGGCCAGCAGGGGGCTTCTAGAACACACGCAGATGGCTCAGGTTATCTATGGCTTCTAGAAATAGGAAGCCCCAGGGCCCTCACCGCCAGCGCTTATCTCTCAGACCCTGTAGGGTGTTTCTGGTAGCCCTTCTCCCCTCTGGGCTGTGGTTTGTTTAATTATCCCTGGGGTTAGGTTGAATTTTTTAAAATTAGCAAACCTTTGGGGCCTCTAGGGGGCTCAGTCTGAGCACCCAACTCTTGATTTCTGCTTAGGTCGTGGTCTGTGGGATCAGGTTTCCCCCCCAACTCCCCAGTCAGTGTGGACCCGCCTGGGATTCTGTCTCTCCATCTCTGCCCCTCCCCCAGTCATGCTGTCTCTCAAAATAAACAAACATCAAGGGTTGTTCCTTCCAGGGCAGCAGCCTCTGCTTGGTCCCACCACAGCCCACCACCCTCATCAAGGACCTCAAAAGCTGCAGGTGAGAAATGGGGGTGGTGCGCCCTGGAGGCAGGAGGGGCCAGCCCTGAGTCTGCTGCACCTGTAAACCATCTGGGGCGATTTCAGAACCCCAGAGCCCAGCTTGAGCCCAGACTCAGTAGACGGTCGGCTCTCCAGGGGTGAAGGGCAGGGTCAAAGTGGGGGGTCACATGCTGGAGTCACCTTCCGCACACCCGAGTCCACTCCCAGAGATCCTGAATCAGCTTGGGGTGAGACCCTGATGGTCTCCGATTGGAAAGTGCCATCCAGGGCAGCCCTCCAAACCTGCCTACACCGCTGACTCACCTGGGGGCTCTCCAAACACCCCTCGGATCTGGGCTCCACTTTCAACAACTTGGGTTTCATACAAAGCAATGGATCTCAAACCCAGGCTGCACCCAGTGGCCTTCCTGGAGGCACTGCCCGGTGCCCCAACACAGACCCAGAGGACCCGGTAACCCAGGGGCCCCAGGAGTCCTAATACCCTTTTGGGATCGCGCTAGTTTACAACTCTTTCCTTCACAACACCCAGCTGTATAGTCTGCCTCTGACCACTTTCTGGGGGGCTTCTCAGAGCCTGCGGCAGGGGGGCCCCTCCCCGCTCTGCCCACCCCCCTCGCGTCCTCAGATTTTCTGGCTGTGCCAATATGGGTGCTTATCTTGGAAACTAAGTTTCCGTTTACATGTAATGGGTTTAGATGGTTATTTTTCAAAAGAATTAGTAAATATTTGAAGATTTCTCTTAATCGCTACCATGGTAAGTGTTTGGCAGATACAACTCACGGGTCACCAGTTCATTCTCCACCCCTTGCCGGAGCCTAACGGTCACCAACCCTCCAGCGTCATTTTCCCAGCGGGGAAAGGGGTGACGAACGCCTACTCGCGGGGGTACCGAGAAGTCCAGCCCGGGGCTGGAACAGGCGCTCAGTGCGGTTCCTGGCCCCCCTCCCCTGCCACCAAGGAACACGACGTGTGTAGTCACCTGGATTCTGGGCTCAGGAATCTGGGTCTGCCGGGCCAGCTCTTCTCTGGCGGTGATATCGGGGTACGAGTCCCTCTCGAAGGCCTCCATGAGCACCTGGTACTGGGCTTTGGTGAACCTGGTCCGTTGGCGTCTCCGGCCTCCCTGGGGCGCTGGGACAGATTCGCACACGGGGAGGGGAGGCGTTAGTCTGGCCGCACGTGGAGGTCCGTTTTGAGGCTCGCTCCGCGTCCCGGTCAGCCTGCAGCCTCCAGGCACAGGCCCCTCCGGAAGAGCCCCCAGGCCCGGCGCTCGGCGGACACGCGGGGACCCTCCCCGCCGGGACCGTCCCCGCCGGCTGCACCTGCTGCGGCTGTGAGGCGCCTCGGGGGCCGTTCGGGGACGCCCGGCCGCCGCCTCTGCTCGCGCCCACGACACGCGAGTGGGGAGAGGCCAGAATCCATAAGGTAAGGGCACTTCCGGTGCAAAAGCCCCGCGTCAGGGGATTTCTGTGGTCGACGCTCATTTCCCCCGTGGCCTGGGGAAGCTCCGGGGCCCCCACCCCGGGCCGGGCGGCGGGGACGCCCCATCGACGGGACTCAGGGCAACACGAATCCGCTGCGGGGAAAGCCCGCAGGACATGCGGCCTGGGCCTGGCAAAGCCGGGCTCGCTCCCCGGCCCGCCCCCCCCCCCCCCCCCCCCCCCCCCCCCCCCCCCCCCCCCCCCCCCCCCCCCCCCCCCCCCCCCCCCCCCCCCCCCCCGCCCCCCGCGTGTCGCCCGCGCTCCTCGAGGTGGCCTGTCCGGGCCCGGTCTGGGGTGCTGGTCTCCCCTCCCAGGTCCTCAGACCAGAGGTCACCGTGAGCAGGCGGCTGAGACCTGCCCCCCCGCCCCCCCAGGCTCCCCGAAGGACTCACGGTCTGAAGACATGACTGGGCTGGAGACCCCGGCAGGCGGACCGCGGGGAAACCTGCCTCTCTCCGCCGCCCCGCTCTTATAGGGAAGGGGAGGGTCCCACCCAGTTCAGCCCCTCTTCAGCACCTTGCAAAACCCACCTTCCTCCCTTAATACTATCTCCTGGGGGAGGACGACCCCAGCGCGTGCCAGACCGCCCGGGGGCGTGCAGGGCTGGGGGGTTGGGGGGGGGAGCGCCCGCGTGCGTGCGGCCAAGGACAGGGCTGCAGGCCTCCCAGTGCCGGCGACGCAGGCAGGGCTGTTTTGAGGGGCTCAGCTGTAAAGACTGTAAAGGAACGCCCCCTGCACCCCAGAGACGCGCCTTGTGCTCGCAGACCCCACCCCCCAGAGCAGGCCAGCCAGCGTGGGGCCCCCACTGCGCCGTCCTGGTCCGTGCCCCCAGTCCGCCTGCCAGGCGTCCCGAAGGTGCAGATTTAGGTTGACCCGCATATCTGAGCCCCGGCTTTTGGACCTGGGAACCGGATCCAGTTCCCGGGGCTTCAGTAGTGTGGTGGCCTGTCAACCCCTGTAAACAGGCCCCAGGCTGAACACCCTGCCCAGCCGGAGAGGCCTCTGGGAGCGCAGGTTAGCTTATCTCGCTTTGGAGATTAGCAGGGCGGGACCTTCGTTTCAACCACATTTTAATGAGCATCAAGTATTGCCTTTCAAATTATGTCGAGTTTTGCTCTGTTTTGTTTCTGGCTGGATTAATTTGCAAGTGAAAAGTTCTGGGACATCCTTGGGAGGTTGACTCAGACAAAGAAGGAGAAAGGAATAATTTTCACCGAGTCTGCTGAACTGACAGATGTTACGCATCCAAAGGGACAGCCTGTGGGGGCACGTGGGGCCGCTGGGAGCCACTGGAGAGGCCACGTGAAACTCCCCAGAGTCCCAGGAGGCCTGGCTCTCGAGCTGCCGGCTGGAGGCTCGGAGGCACCGGAGCACTGGCTCCTGGCCCGCCCCCTGCTGACCGGGGAGAGGCAGGCCACACGCTCAGAGTGCTTCCAGGCCTGAAAGGTACCTATTTGGTCAGAAACATCCCCAAAGCTCTGTGTCCTTGAAGGACGTGCGCAGAGTCGCTTGAGTACCTGCAGCGTGAGAGACCCAGCCTGGGCTGGAAGGAGCCGCCTGACCGCTCCTCCCCTGGGGGTCAACCCCCCACACAGCCCCCTGCTGCCCCAGGCCGCCCTGAAGCCACCCCACACCACCCCACAATGACCTCAAAGCCTCACACAACCCACAACAACCCCACAGAGACCTTACGAGGCCCCACAGCACCCACACAACCCTCAACAGCCACTGCCTGCCCGTCCACCCTCGGAACTCCCCCTTCTTCCCTGGCCCACCATGGTCCTCCTGAAGACCTGCGCAGTCTGAGGAGCCCCACTGCCCATGCAGGGGTGAGTGCGAGAGAGGGAGGAGCAGGAGGCGCAGGGCCAGAAGGGATGGCGTATGAGACCCGAGCGGGTTTGCACAGGAGCAAAGGGGGCGGGAGAAGGGGCGCACGCGGGAGCTTGCTGTTGGAGAGCTCGGGGGCTGTAGGAAAGGAGGGGTCCAGGGGCTGCGGGGGCCTTTCCGGGTCTGGACCCTTTTGTGGGGCCAAACCCTGCAGTAAGTGGCCCTCACCCCTGACCGCGTCCCCGTGTCTTCCAGCGCAGGGGTCAGGCCCGGGCCCACAGCAGACACAGCCTGGATTCAAGCCTTGGCCGTGACCTGCTGCCCGGTCCCTCCTCTGCCACGGCCGGCGAGGGCGTTCCTGTCCCACGGCCCACACGTGGCCTCTCCGAGCCGGACGTGCCGTGGGTGCGTCCACACTCGGCCTTGTGAACCCGAAACACAAAACACGGCATGTGAAGCAGCTCAGTGATGCTTGTGTTCCTAATATGGCCGAAGTGATAACATTTTTGACAAAGTGGGTAAAAATAAAATGTATTATTAAAATCGGTGTCACTTGTGTTTTGCTGCAGACAGGAGCCCCGAACCTCCGGCACTACAGCTGTCATCAGACCTCGCTGCTGGGTGGGCAGAGCTCCGGACCCAGCCCGGCCCTGGGACTGCCGCCTCCCTGCGTTTCCATGGCAACGCGTGGAGGGACACCAAGCCTCCGGCATTTATAGTCAAATGCTTACGTCCTCTATCTTGCCCCCAAATCACCTCTGGAAACGGTTGACGATTCTTGATCTCTGCCCCCTCCCCCACCCCGGAAGAGACCAGGACCCAGGACACCTGCAGAGTGGATTGCGGCCCACGTGCACAGGTCGAGCCCCCAGAGGGAGACGCATCTGGGGGGGTGCGTCCTCGTCCAGACAGCTGCCCTGCCTAAGGGCGGAGGGTGGCCTTGGTGGGACACTTGCTTTCGGAACCTCAGTTTCTGCAACAGTGAAACCCGTCCAATAGATCCCCCTGAGAGCTCTTGAAATGCAAACGCACTGGCCCTGGCCCGCTTGGAGCGCCACCCAAGGACTGCATGGCTCCAGGCCGGAGGGATGCACTAGTCCCAACGTTTGCTGAGCCTTTTCTCCAAGTTTCTATTCCCAGGAGGTTATCACTATGAGTCAGAAAATTACCATAAATTACCCTGGGGCTGGGGCTGGCAGTAGCTGAGGCGCTGGGGAGGGAAGTAACTTCCCCACAGGGACCACTCCAACGCCTGGCAGAGCCCAGAGCCAACATTTGAACCTGAACTTGAGAGTCCAGTAGTTGGGGCTGGGGGCTGGGGTGCTGGTCCTGATCAGGCTTCTGTCACTTGCACACCGGGCTCTGGGATAAGGACACAGACAACACGGAGGCACAGTCCCTTCCCCGCATCTTGTTTTCTTAGTTCCATTAGGAAAATATACCACACAAATGCAGTTAAAATCCACAATAATCCCACACAGTTTTAAAAATGGTATAAAACCGAGGCGCCTGAGTGGCTCAGTTGGTTGAGAGTCCGATTTCGGCTCAGATCATGGTCTCACAGTTCGTGGGCTGAGTCCCACGTCGGGTCTCTGCTGTCAGTGCAGAGCCTGCTTGGATCCTCTGCCCCTCCCCCGCTCACACGCTCCCTCAGAAATAAATTAAGCATTTTTAAAAGTGGTACGAACTAGAATGCAGCATCCTCCTGGTCCCCACAAGCCCTGATGCCTGGCCCTCCGACGGCAACCACAGGGGGAATTGTTTACATTGTTTTGCCACATTTTCTTTGTATTTCTGTACGTAGTATCTCATTTATTTTACAAAAACCTAAGCAAGCTGCATCTGTCAGGCCCTTCCCGGGGCTGCAGCGGCCCGGGTTCACTCTGCGTCCGCTCGTCCGGCCTCCGCAGACGGGCGTGCGGTTCTCTCCTGTGTTTTGGACTGGGGTGGACGTCCTGGTGGGGAAGGATGGGTGTTGATGAACTCCAGCAGTGAGCGGCCAGGGGGCGGCGCGCTGCCTCCACACGCGGGGCGGCCTGGGCTCCGGGCAGGTGCCAGGCACGGAGGGGGTCTCATTTACCCCGCAGCCCCCGTCTGGAAGGGTTAGCTGAGTCCAGAGGGAGGATTGCCTGTGGGTAAGAACCGGCTGCTAGAGAAGGAATGTTTTCAGGGCACAGAGTGTCTCGCTTGTGTGTCCCAACCTTGAAGCATCTTCACAAAGTGCTGGGTGAGGCTTGGAGACCCTCTGGCTCCGTGTTGCTCCCACCTCCAGCCTGGGCGCGCCCTCCACCTGCCAGTCCCCATGGAGCCCCGAATAGAGAGACCTCTCACCCAGGACGAGGGGGTCGAGGCGGAGTCCCGTGGAGCAGCTTAGCCGAACCCTGGACCGTCTGTCCTGGGACGGGGCCCTCAGTAGTGTTTGCTTCTTAAATGTTTATTGTTGAGGAGAGAGAGTGGGGGAGGGGCAGAGAGCGGGGACAGAGGATCCAAAGCGGGCTGTGTGTAGTCAGCGCGGACACTGCCGCGGGGCTCGAATTCACAGACGGTGAGATCATGACCTGAGCCAAAGTCAGCCGCTCAAACCTCGGAGCCGCCCGGGCACCCTGGGAACGGATATGTCAAAGGGCAGAGGTGCTGCTTTCGGAAGCCCCTGGAACGCACGTGGAACGGCGGCCATCCGGACGAAGGCTGGAGGGCACAGCGCAGTCCTGTCCTCGGCCATCACCCCCGGTGCGGGGCGCGCGCCCTGCGCCCAATCGGGGAGCTCGGGGAGGTGGGGGCTGTTGGGTATTTCAGTTAGATCCTGCCCGAGCTCCCCTGGAGGCTGGCCTGTAGTGTCCTGAGCCGTCTGCGCAGAGCAAGGTCGCCCTGTCAAAGGCCCAGCCCCGGGGCCCCGGGGCCCTGCCCAGGTGGACTCCATCGCGTTTGCCCAGCCGGCGGTGCTGTTGCTGATTCAGGCTCCGAGCGTGGTGCTGTGCGTGTGGTTGATTAGAGCGGCTGGGAATCGCCCTCGGATGCTCTCCCTTCCCGCCCGGCCAGTCGAGCTGGCCGGTCCCTACATGACAGGAATACGCATGGCTTTTGGTAAGCGAGCAGGGCATGTCTGGGGGCGAGATGCCCGGAGGGCACAGGGTGGCCGGGCAGAGTTGCAGGAACTGGGGCCATGTCCGCAGATGGCTTGTGGGTGGGCACGGCCGGGGGACCTGCCCCTGGCCCTTGAGTCGGGTCCACCACCGAGTCTGAGTGAGGTGCGACCCTCAGGGGGCAGTGAGCACCCAGGGGAGGGCCAGCCTGTGTGCGGGGGCGGGGCCGGGGGCCCGGTGGGAGCCAGGGTGCAGGGCCTGCTGCAGACGGGTCCTGTGCGAAGCAGGAGCCGTGTCCCAGGGCACCGGGCCCTGACCGTGCAGCAAGAGGTCCCTGCCCCGCGGGGCCCAGGCCGTCAGGGTGACGCAGAAGTGCCTCAGGGGGGTTGGTGCGCTTGAGAGTCCATTGTCCGTCCCTCCATAAAGGCACAAGGCTGTGAGGCGGCCGGACGGCGGGCAGGGGACTTCCTGCCACCTTGCGAGGCTCGGGTGGAGGCTGGGTCTGCAAGCCCAGCCATTCCAGAAAAACAGCACTCTGCCCGGTCGTCCGGGCCGGTCAGTGGGAGGTGTGTGTGCCACCTGGCCTCCAGGTTACTGTGCCCCCCGCCCCGGGGTGCAGAGAACATCTGGGAGGGAAAGTCCCAATGTCCAAGAGGTCACCGCACATAGTCCCCGTCATTCTCTCGGGCTGGGGTGACGTCGTCCAGGGCACTGGCGTACTTGAGGTGGGGGGCAGCCAGGCGGAGGGTAGCCCATTCGGGGCAGGAGCGTCTGGCTGGTGTTAAATCCGGAGTCCACCTGCGAGGGGCCGGGCCCGGGGCGGGGCTGCACGCATGCGCTCTGCGCGAGGATCGTCGGGGCTCCGCCTGCTCCTCGGGGGTGTGCCCGGCCCATGGGCGCTCAGCCTGGGGTATAATCGGAGGCAGGGGACCAGCAGGAGCGGCTCACTGAAACCCTGCCTCCGCGGCTCCAGTTAAGGAGACGGAGGTGAGCTCCGGGTCCGAGCCCAGGGCCGGCGGCCCGCTGGCTGGGGCCTTCTATCCGGGCCTGCGGCACCCGGCGCTGGTTCTGTCCCCGCCCGTCTTCCGGGGCACGTTAGCCCCCCTACTCCCCGCCGAGGCCCCCGGGCCCCCTGCGGTCCGAGCCGTGCAGGCAAGAGCAGGAGACAGCATTTGCAGGCTAGGAGGGCCTCTGCGGCCGCGCCGGCTGGATGTCAACCCCAGGGGCAGTGTGGCTGCGGGAGCCTCAGGTCATTCGCCCCCCACCTAGGGCGGGGTGGAGGCTTGGCCCCCCGTCTGCCGAGACAGCCCCTAGGGTCCAGGATTCCTCTGTGGATGTCACTTCCCAATGGCATCTACTGACCAGAAGGCCTCTTTTTCTGTCTCTTAGAGCCACACAGCCCCGCGGGTGGCTCCCGCTGCTAGAATTTCAAACTCTTGCAAAATTTTTGATGAACTTGTTTAGTTTTTTCAATGTTTATTTATTTTTGAGAGAGAGAGGGAGAGAGAGAGACAGGGCACGAGCAGGGGAGGGGCAGAGAGAGAGGGAGACACAGACTCCGAAGCAGCTCCAGGCTCTGAGCTGTCAGCACACAGCCCGAGATGGGGCTCGAACCCACAGATAGTGAGATCATGACCTGAGCCAAAGCCGGACGCTCAACCGACTGAGCCAGCGGGTGCCCGTGGTGAATTTGTTCAAGTTGACCAGCTACTGTAACACAGAAACGGTGCAGCATCGGGGCCTTAGCTTTGTAGCTGGTACTGGGCCGTGTCACCTGGGCCGATGAAATCTACATAATCCTGACCTCCGAGCAATCTGGGGGGTTGTCCCCTTGGCTTTTACTTATAAGAGGGTCATATTACACAATCGGGTCACCAGTTCAAGAAAATAAAGTATTCAAATGACCTCCACGTGAGGGAGCCTGACCCAGGGGCAGAAGTGAATGCCGCGCCGTGGCGGGGAGGGACAGGCCCCTGTCATCTCGCAGGGAGTCCTCGCGGGAGGCCGGTAGGTGGCGTGGACCTTGTGGAGCCCTGGGAGCGGGGGTCTGAGCAAGACTAGAGTTGGGGCAGCATCTCAGGACCCCTGTAGCAGGACGCAGAGTGTCCTCCGTGTGACGTCAAGGCCGCAGCGGCTGAGGTGAGTGGGTTCGGAGCTCGTCTGCGCAGGGCTGTGCGGGGACCCCCTGCAGCCGCGCAAGGAGTTCTGGGAGTCTGGGAGTGAAAGCATGTCGATGTTGTGACTCCTCACTGACGGGAATTAGAGTAAAACACACGGCCTGATCCCAGATGGCGAAGGAGGCCCCGAGCGGTCTGGGTGTCATCGGTCATCTCTGTCTTACTGGAGATGGGAGTTTTAGTGGCAGGAACCTGGCATTTAAGTTTCCAAAGCCAGTTGTTGGTCTCCATCCCTTGGTGGCCAGTTTGACTCTGGCCAGGTGGGGCCAGTACAGGGAGCCGTGGGGGGCTAATGACCCCAAGGTGAAGGCACTTCGTCCCCGTGCACCTTGCTTCAGCCAATATTGCGCTAGAGAAGCAGCTGGGCAGGTTCCCATGAGTGACACCGGGAAGTTAGGTTTATTCCAGTAGGTGTGTGTTGAATCACAACCTTCTGGGAGCTTCCCTGGTGAAACCTGAACCTGGCTCCTGACACAGGGAGGGAGAGAGCAAAGAGAGAGGCAGCCCACGCCGGCTGGGAGGTGGCAGCCGGAAGAAGCGAAGGGCCCTGCACACAGGGCTCGGCCTGAGCAGCGCAGGAGTGGATTCCTGCCCCCGCCCCCCAGGGCCTACCGTGCACAGAGAGGCCCGCGCGGTGTCCTCCGGCGCAGCACAGCCTCCAGCCCGCGTCCGTGGAGCAGCCGCTAGGATCGGGAAAGCCACGCGGGACCCTCATTCCAAGGACGGCACAGGGAGAGGGGCCTCCAAGTGCCCAGGTCCAGCTCACAGGTCACCCGGCAGTCAGGTCTGTTTGATGACACCCCCAACAACGTGCGGGCGGGCAGGGGCTGCCGCGGGACGAGCGAGCGGGGGCCCGTGACACCAGCAGCGGTTTGGTGCCGCGGACCGGACGCCGGGACTTGTGCTCGCGCTGCCAGCGCGGAGGAGGCTCCTGGGGGGGGTTTAGAAAGGTTACCTGGGGTTGCCGTGACTCAGACTCCAAGAGCCAGGAATGTGGTTATTACCTTTGTCCCCGTGGGCCACCAGGGTCATACATGGGAGGCTGTCCCTGGGAAGGACGCGCCTCTCATAGCCGCTGAGTCCTTAGGGTAAGGCTGTCGGGGCTCCCAAGTGCCCAGGGCGGAGATTTGGGGGGCGGGGTAGAGGAGACCCCAGGGCCCTCCCTCGACCACCGAGACCGGGCTGTGTTGTGAGGTGATCCTGTGTCAGCAGGAGCGTGGCCAGGCTGCACAGATCTGAGCTCACTGGGGCCCCCAAGCGGCAGCGCTGTGGCATGAAGCCCCGTGCTCTTTAGAGTCATCCCGGGCACTGCCTCCGATGGGGTGGTGTGTGGCTCAGGACCTGGAGGGGCCAAGGGCACTCTGGGGGACGGGAGGGGGCCCTGGCATCCAAGGGCTGGCCCTGAGCTTGAGGCCATCAGAGCACTGCAAAATCTGAGACTGAGTGAGGTCTCCCTCATGGCTGGCCTCCGTCTCCCTGCTCCCAGGGCTCCCTCACAGTGTGGAGTTACCCCAAAGTGCAGGAGTGCTGCCCTGTACTAGTTCACGGGGAGGGGGAGCCGCTGCCTGTAAGAAGAATTCTCTGGAGGTGGGGTTGACCGGTGCCCCTTCAGGACTGGAGAGGCAATCTGGGTCATCCAGCATCCTGCTTTCCCAGGAGCGCTAGCAGCCTGGGAAGGTGGCGGGGCGGGAGGACCTGAACCTCGTTTCCTTCCGTGGGTTCAACTAGGCAGCCCGCACCTGCCTCCTAAGCCAGACATCGACCCGACGGCCCGCACAACGACCTCCACACCTAAAGGTTGTGAAGAGACCACATCAAGAAGGCAGGGAGGACAGAGACAGTTTGGGGACCAAATGGGCTGTGGCTGCCACAGCGAGGAGACGGCTGGTGGCGAGGAGCCGGCCAGAGAACAGACTTCCACACCGGGGGGCCCGGGACCGGGGAGGACGAACCCCGGTGATATCTGGCCTGGAAAGCAACAGGGGCGGAGTCTCCTGGTTCCTAAAACCAGCAGGACTTAAAGCCCAGAGTTTTGAAACTCAGGAGACTCTGCTGTGGGCGGTCCCTGCCCTTAAAGAGACAGTAGGACAAAAGGCCTATAAAGATACAGCATAGAACTAGCAGTTTGAAAAACCGCTGGGGGTAGAGGGAGGGAGGGCGATTTGCTCACCGTAGAGTGTCGCCCAGAGAGACAGGGATCACGGGGAGTCACCCCCACCCCCGTCCCCCAGGTCGTGGCAGGCATCATTTCCCTCCACGGCCCCTGGCATCAACACAGGGCTGCCTGCAGGACCTGGTGCCAGCACTCACTGTGTGACTTGCTCATACCCGCCGCCCCCCCCTTCCCAGTCCCGCCCGCCTCCATCCCGGCACTGCGGGCCCTCCCCCAGGAGACCAGAGCAAACCCCACCGGCCCCCGACCCATACATTTTGCTGGACCTCTGTTCCAGCGACAGTAGGTCTCATTTTGCAAGCGGACTACCATGCCGCTTGTTAAAATAAAGCCCCCCTGCCGGGCACCAAACGCTGCCACCACAGGCCAGGAGCACCGTTTCAGACAGCTGAAGGGAAGAGCAGCTGGGACTCCGGGGCAGAGCACATGCAGCCCACATAGGAGGTGCTCCCTGAAGGGCAGACCCTGGGCACAGGGGACCCTGCACTGGAGGCACCACAGGGCCTCTGGTTCGCAAGGCCATTACCAAGGACAAGGAATGTGGCTGACTTTCTTAACACATAGAAACAGACCTATAGAGCTGACAAGATGGGGAGACAGAGAAATTATCCCCCGTGAAAGAACAAGACACCAGGGCAGGACAGAGATACGGGATGTGCCTGATAGAGAATGTAAAGTAATGTCATAAAGACACTCACTGGACTTGAGAAAAGATTGGGAGACATCAGCAAGGTCCTTAGCACAGAGACTTAAAAGATCCAATCCGAAATGAAGAACACAATAAATGAAATTAAAAATACACTTGCTGGATTAAGTAACAGGCTAGAGAAAGCAGAGGAACAAATCAATGACCTGGAAGACAGAGTAAGGGAAGGTAACCAAGCTGAGCAAAGGAGAGGAAAGAAAATTGTGCAAACTGGGAGTAGTCGTAGGGAACTCAGCGGCAGCGTCAAGTGTGGTAACGGCCACATTACGGGGATCTCAGAAGAGAGGGAAAAAGGGGCAGAAAGTCTACCTGAAGAAATAATGGCCAAAAAGTTCCCTAATGCTGGGGAAGGAAACAGAAATCCAGATCCAGGAGGCACAGAGATTGCCCCCAAAATTCAACCCAAGGAGGTCCACACCAAGACACATAGTAATTAAAATGGCAAAAAAAAAAAAAAAAGCAATAAAGAAAACAATTTTAAGCAGCAGGAAAAAAGAAGACAGTTACAAATACAGGAAACTACAAAAAAAAGTGTATTTTTCCAGCAGAAACTTTTCAAGCCAGAAGCGAGTGCCGGGATATAGTCAAAGTGCTTAATGGGAAGAACTTGCAGCCAAGAATCCTCTATGCAGCAAGGCTGTTGTTCAGAATAGAACGAGAGAGAAAGACGAACGAACCGTGAGCGCTAAGCCAGCCCTTGAGGGAATATTAAAAGAGACTCTTTGAGTGGAAAGGAGAGATCATAAATGAGAGTCTGAAAGATAAGTATGTCTGTAAAAATCCGGGGATTCACAAAATAAAAGAACGTAAAATATGACACCATAAACCAAAAGCATAGAGGGGAGAGGAGTAAAGAAGGGGTTCACATTTAAACGATCATCAACTTAATACAGACCGCTGTGTGCCGACGCCGTCATACACAGATTACATGGTGACCCAAGTCAGAAACCCCCACCAGCTGTGCAAAGAATAAAAAGAAAGGAATCCAAGTATATCACTAAAGAAAATCAGCCAACTATTTGAGAAAGAGAAGAAGAGATCAGAGAAAGACTTCAGAAACAACCACAAAACAAATGACAAAATGTCAATAAAGATATAACCATCAGTAGTTAGTTTGAATGTACACGGACTGAACACTCCGGAGAAAAGACACAGGCTACAAGGATAAGATAACAAGGCCCATCGATACCCTCCCACAGGGGGCTCGTTCCAGAGCCCGAGCCGCACGCGGATGAAGAGCGAGGGGATGGGAAACAGCTGTCAAGCCAATGACGTCAGAGGAAAGCCCGGGAAGCAATACTAATATCGGACAAAATAGACATTACAGCAAAGACCGTAGAAAGAGACAAGGACATTCTACAATCATAAAGCAGACAACCCAACAAGAAGATACAGCAATTATAACTATGCATCCGGCAGGAGACCTACCCAAACATGCAAAACCGTTAATGACAAACACAAAGGAACGAATCAATGGCAACACAGTAATAGCAAGGGATTTTAACACCCTCCTAACAGCAAGGGGCAGATCATCCAAACAGAATATCAACAAGGAAACAGTGGCTTGCAATGACTCATGGGAACAGATGGACTTAACAGATCTATTCAGAACATTCCATCCCAAGAGCTCAGAACACCTATTCTTTTCAAGTTCACGTGGAACTCTCTCCGGAAGAGATCACAATGTTAGACCACAAAATAAGCCTCAACAAATTCAAGATGATCGAAATCACGCCATGCGTGTCTTCTGACCACAATGCTATGAGACTAGGAATCAACCACCAGAAAAAATATGGGAAGACCACAGATATATAGATGTTAGACAACATGCAACTAAACAGTGAGTGGGGCAACCAAGAAATCAAAAAAGAAATTTAAAGATTGCATGGAACAAAATGAAAATGGAAACACAATGGTCCAAAACCTTTGGGATGCAGCAAAACCTATTAGAGGGAAGTACAGTGCAATCTACGCCTACGTCAGAAAGCAAGAACAATCTCAAACAACCTACCTTACACCTAAAGGAGCTAGAAAAACAACAACAAACAAAACCCCAAAGCAGCAGAAGGAAGGAAATAATGAAGGTTAGAGTAGAAATAAATGTTGTAGGAAAAAAAAAATCAGTGAAACCAGGAGCCAGTTCATTGAAAAAATAAATAAAATTGATAAACCATTAGCCAGACTCATAAAAAAAGGGGGGGGATGGGGGGACTCAAAATCAGAGATGAAACAGGAGGTGTAACCACCAGCACCCCACAAATACAACAATTACAAGGGAATATTAGGAAACTTATATGCCAACATATTGGACAACCTGGGAGAAATGGATAAATTCCTACAAACATCACCTACCAGAACTGAAGCAGGAAGAAACGGAAAATTTGAGCAGACTGTTTACCACCAATGAAATGAAATCAGTAGTCAAACAACTCCCAATAAACAAAAGTCCAGGACCAGATGGCTTCAGGTGGATTCTACCAAACCTTTAAAAAAGAAATAATCCCCATTCTTTGCAAAAATTCCAAAAAAGTAAAACAGGAAGACTCCCAAATCCATTCTATGAGGTCAGCGTTACCCTGATTCCAAAGACATCACTAAAGAAAAAAACCAAAAACAAAACATCAGACAAACAAAAACCAGAACTACAGGCCAGTGTCTCTGAGGAAGATGGATTTTCAAATCCTCAACAAAATACTAGCAGCGCGAATCCAACAATACATTAAAGAAATTGTTCACCACGATCAGGTGGGATTTATTCCAAGAGCGGCTCAGTATTTACAAACCAGCCGATGGATGAACGGATAGAGGGGAAGCGGTGTTCAAAAGTGAGGCCAATCGTCTTCGAGAAAGCAAGAAGCAACGTCCGATGGAAAAAAGACCGTCTGTTCAGAGGACGGTGCTGGGAAACCAGACAGCAACGTGCAGAAGAGTGAAACTGGACCACCAACTTCCCACACAAGAACAAACTCAAAATTTACGAAAGACCTAATGTGAGACAGGAAACCATCAAAATCCTAGAGGACAAAACAGGCAGCAGCCTCTCTGACCTCGGCCCCAGCGACTTCGTACTAGACACGTCTCTGGAGACAAGGGAAGTAAAAGCACAAATGAACTATTAGGACCTCGTCAAGATAAAAACTTCTGCACAGCAAGGGAAACAATCAGCAAAACTAAAAGGCAAACAACAAAATGGGAGAGGATATTTGTAAACATATCACATAAATGTTAGGATCTAAAATCTATAAAGAACTTATCAAACTCAATACCCGAAAAAAATGAATAATCAAGTGAAGAAATGGGCAAAAGACATGAATCGACACTTTTCCAAGAAGACATCCCACGAGGCAAACAGATACATGAAATGATACTCAGCATCGCTCATCATCAGGTGAATACAAACCAAATCACAATGAGATACCACCTCACACCGGTCAGAGTGGCTGGGACGAGCAGCTCAGGAAACCACAGGTGTCGGAAAGGCTGTGCAGAAAGGGGCAGCCCCGCCCGCACTGTTGGCTGGAGTGCGAACTGCTGCAGCCGCTCTGGAAAAGTGTGGAGCGTCCTCCAAAAGTTAAAAACAGAACCACCCTGCAGCCCAGCAATTGCACCACTAGGTATTTATCCACAGGATACAAAAATGCTGATTCAAAGGGGCACATGCACCCCAATGTGTATAGTAGAACTATCAACAATAGCCAAAGTGTGGAGAGAGCCCGAATGTCCGTTGACTGACAAATGGAAAAAGAAGATGTGGTCTGTATACACAACGGAATACTGCTTGGTGAAAAAAAGGATGAAATCTTGCCATTTGCAATAATGTGAGTGGAGCTAGAGAGTATTATGGTAAGTGAAATACATCAGAGAAAGACAAATACCACATGATTTCATTCAGATGTAGAATTTAAGAAACAAAACAAATGCACTAAGGACAAAAGGGACAAGCAAAAAACCAGACTCTTAACTCTAGAGAACAAAAGGACGGTTGCCAGAGGGGACGGCCGTGGGTGGTGAAGTAGGCGAGGGCATTCAGCGTACACTTACCGTGATAAGCACTGAAAAATATATAAAATCGTTGACTCGCTATATTGTACCCTGAAATTAACATAGCACTACATTAATTACACTAGAATTTATAAAACAAACTTTAAAAGTAAAGCAGTAGATGAAATCCCTCTGTGAAAGATGTCCTCCCTTGTGAAATAATTCTGTCTGCTGATTGTGCGGGAGCCGGGAGAGGGGCCTGCGTGAGAGCGCCCCCTGCAGGGCTCCCTGACTCCATCCTAAATGAGGTTTCCTTCGCTTCACAGAGGCCTGCTGTGGGCTGACATAGTCTAGTTTCCTTCAGCCGAAATGGAATTGTTACTTTATTTTTTATTTTCCTTCTCAAAGTTGCTGGAAAATCAGTAATAACCCTAGAAGTGGGTCTTAAAACAGCTTCCTTACTTTACAAAGTGTAGGGATGGACTGGAAATTAGTGACCAAACCCTGGAGAGCTGGTTCCCAGACTCCCACTGAGGGCACAGTGGAGACGCGCTGGTGGGAGGCGGTGGTGTTCCTAGAGAGGTCTACCCCAGACAGCGCGAGACGCGGGGCCAAAGCCCCCCAGGCACCAGGCAGGGCTGGGAACCCCTTAGAACCCGGACAAAACCCCGCAGGGCCAGGAAAACCCGGGCTGGTGATTCTCAAAAAATTAAACACAGAATTACTACGTGATCCAGTAATAATCCCATTTCTTGGTATATACTCAAAAGAATTAAAAGCAGAAACTCGAGAAGGTATGTGCACACTCATGGTCATGAGAGCTGGGCGGCGGAAGCAGCCAGAAGTCCAGACGGCGAACGGATCAACAAAATCCATGTTGGCACATGTGGCGGTAGAGAAACCCAACAGAATATTATTCAGCCTTCAAAACAAGGAAATTCTGACTTAGGGCGCGGCATGGATGGTCTTGATGACGTCGTGCTCCCTGTGAACTATGAAGGTCACGGCTAGCTCCGGTGCTCTGTGGTGCTGCTGCCGAGGCACCCATTCTGTGTGGCCAGGTGGCCTGGGGGGCCTCAAGGTCACAAGCAAACGTAAGCTTCAGGTATGACTCCTCAATAGCCCCTGTGAACAAGTGTCCCCCCTCATACTGCTACCTCTCAGGGTCGTCCTCGTGTATGTCCCTTAGATAAGACCCCAAAAGATCACCAAAATCCCATTGTTTTTGAAATGACCAACCTGCACTTAGAAGGGGGCAACCCACAGCACCGCACCCATGGACCTAATAAGGGCAGGAGCCCCAGGTCCTGCCTCTCTGCCTGCGCGGTGCCTTGACCTCCCCGTGTGACCCAGGAGATGTAAGCTTCCTCCGGGACCTGCGCGTAATAAACTTCTCTGTTTCAGTTTCCTCAAGGTGCTTGTTATCGGTGCAGTTAAACCTGGACTCAGCCCGTGGCACCTGGGGCTCCTCTTCACAGATGCTAATGTAACCCAGTCCCAGTAATTGTCTTCCAGAACAGGAGGGATTGATCTGCTTGCCACTGGCCTGGGGGCGGGGAGTGCCTTTTAGCTGCAAATGCTTACTGACTGCCTCTCCCTGGGGATAATCTATCTGAGAGCATCTAACACCCTCTGGGTTTAGATGCTACTGTGGGCTGTACATTGTTGCCTATGCAGAGTACTTACTATGTGTTCAGGGTGCTGGCTGTGCAGAGTACTTACTATGTGTGCAGGGTGCTGGCTGTGCAGAGTACTTACCGTCTGTACAGAGTACTTACTATGTGTGCCTGTGCAGAGGGCTGGCTGTGCAGAGTACTTACTGCGTGTGCAGGGTGCTGGCTGTGCGGAGTACTTACTGCCTGTGCGGGGTGTTGGTTGTGTGGAGTACTTACCGCCTGTGCGGGGTGCTGGCTGTGCGGAGTACTTACTGCCTGTGCGGGGTGCTGGCTGTGCGGAGTACTTACTGCCTGTGCGGGGTGCTGGCTGTGCGGAGTACTTACTGCCTGTGCGGGGTGCTGGCTGTGCAGAGTACTTACCATCTGTACAGAGTACTTACTATGTGTTCAGGTGCTGGCTGTGCAGAGTACTTTCCGTCTGTACAGAGTACTTACTATGTGTGCCTGTGCAGGGTGCTGGCTGTGCAGAGTACTTACTGCCTGTGCGGGGTGCTGGCTGTGCAGTGTGCTCCCACCCTTCTCATCCCAAATTGCAAGCTCAGAGGAGGCCGGCAGAGGCCCCGAATTTTGGAAATTGCTTGTTGGAGCTGGTCGAGGGGTCATGGACATGTCTTCACCTATGAATACCCATGGGGGTTAAGTCCTCCCGAGGTGTTATATTCTAAGATGGCACCTGGCTGCTGGCTGTGAGGTGAATTGGCTAAGATTTTTGCAAGGTCCATTGCATTAGTTAATGGTCAGGACTCTGACTGTCACCCCTGCCCAAGTGTGGGCCACCAGATAAGGGTGGCAAGCTTGCCCTCAGGACAGGGAGGCTCCCCTCTGTGACCGCTGTGCTTATGATCAGAACCAGGACCCCAAGCCCATCCTCACTTTGGAAGTCACGGCTCCTTGCAAAGGCAAGTGTGGCCCCAGGCTGTGGCCCCTCAGTTGCTACACACCTGCCTGCTGTCCCGCCTTGTCCCCTGATCCTGTGGGATATGGTGGGTCCCACTCCTGGGGCATGGTGGCACAAGAGCTAATGGCCCTAAATAGCACCTGGTGCTCTAATGCCACGGAGCTCAGCAACCTCCTCAGTGAACCCAAACCTCCCAAGGAGGCAGCCCTGGCAGCGCCCAGTGTGTGCCGAGCACGCCCCACCCCCACTCCAGGGCACTCGTTCCTGCTCTCGGGGCCTAGCGGCCACACCAGGGATCCTACTCGCACTGTGCTAGTGGAGGTGACTCAGATCCCAGTGACATCAACGGGGACCCTGGGGAAGGAAGCAGCCACATACAAGTCCGGGCACTGGAGACACCCACTGCAGATCTTTCCAGCGACAATGCCTGAGGTCAAATCAATGAAGGGTAATAGAGAATTAGAAACTCAAAAATATTTTAAAAGATTTTGTACAACAGGTGGGAGACAAAAGGGCCACCTGGCTGTTGAGGGTGTTTCTTACTGGGTCTGTGGTGTGTCAGCCAGTGTTTCCAAGGCCCCCCAAATGCATACTCTTTTGTTAAAAGACCCCCAGAGCCTACGGACCAAATTCCTGAGAGATGCCAGGACCCTGACCCCCACCCACAAGGGGCCCCAGAAGCCATACCACTAAGTCCACCAGAATTAAAGGCTGCCACCACACATGATCCCAATGCCATAACTGAGGCTACAGGTGACAAGGGAGAGCCAAATTGTGCCCTGGTGCCAAGCCCACCCCGCCGTCATGGGTGTGGGAGCAGAGGCTCAAAGCCAGTAGAAGTCACTGGCTGAATCCTGACTCAGTCTCCATCAGGCTGGAGTGGTCAGCGGGTCCATCGCTTCTTCTTCTTTTATTTATTTATTATGGTTAATATTTTACAGGATGTTGCAAGTTTTGTTTTTATTAAGGCTTTCTAAGTGCCAGACACTGTGCTAACAAGTCATGTATGCACTACCTAATTTAATCTTTTTCTTACTAAGTTTTATTTTATTCCAGCATGGTTAGCATACAGTGTTATATTAGTCTCAGTGTAAATTATAGTGATTCAACACCCCACACACCACCCAGTATCTACGTATCTATACATCATGTTATCTGCCAATAGTGAAAGTTTTACCTCTTCCTTACCAGTTTGGATTCCTTTTATTTCTTTTTCTTGTCTGATTGCTGTGGCGAGGGCTTCTGGTACTCTGTTGAATGAAAGTGGCAAGAGTGGACATCCTTGTCACCCTGACCATAGAGGAAAAGTCCTCAGTTTGTCTCCATGGAGGATGGTGTGAGCTGTGGGTTTTTTATATATGGCATTTATTACGTTGAGGGGTGTTCCCTCTAAGCCTACTCTGTTGAGGATTTTTATCATGAATGGATGTTGTACTTTGCCAAGTGTCTTCTCTGCATCTATTGAAATGATCACATGGTTGTTATCTTTCTCTTACTGAAGCTGTATCACACTGATCTGTGAACGGAACCACCCTGGCAGCCCCGGCATAAATTCCCCTACTTCGTTGTAGAGAATGACTGACTGACTGATTGATTTTTGTGATCTCTACACCCAACATGGGGGTCCACCTCACAACACTGAGATCAAAAGTCAGATGCTTCACCCACCGAGCCCGCCCGGCACCCCAAAAGTTTTGTCTTGTTTGTTGTTGTTGTTGCTGTCGTTAATAGGCCCCACGCCTCGCATGGAGCCCAATGTGAGGCTTGGCCCTGAGAACAAGATCCAAGCTGAAATCAAGGGTCAGACCCTTAACCATCTGGGCCACCTACGTGCCCCTCGTGAACGATGTTTTTAATGTGCTGATGGATTCAGTTTGCTCCTTTGTTGAGGATTTTTGCATCTATGTTCATCAGAGATATTGGCCTGTAGTTCTGGGGGAGGAGGGTTGTTGTTTATTGTTTTTTGTTTGGTTGGTTGGTTTTGAGTGTCTTTATCTGGTTTGAGTGTCAGGGAAATACTGACCTCATAGAACGAATTTGGAAGCTTTCCTTCCTGTTCTATTTTTTGGGATAGTTTGAGAAGAATGAGATTAACTCTTCTTTAAATGTTTGGTAGAATCCACCTGTGACGCCATCTGGTCCTGGACATTTGTTTGTTGAGGGTTGTTTGACTACTGATTTCATTCCATTGGTGGTAAGCAGTCCGCTCAAATTTTCCGTTTCTTCCTGCTTCAGTTCTGGTAGGTGATGTTTGTAGGAATTTATCCATTTCTCCCAGGTTGTCCAATTTGGTGGCATATAAGTTTCCTAATATTCCCTTGTAATTGTTGTATTTGTGGGGTGTTGGTGGTTATCTCTCCTCATTCAGTGTTGATTTTGTTTATTTGAGCCCGCTCTCACCCTCCCCGCCTCTTTTTAATAAGTCTGGCTAAAGCTTTGTCAATTTTGTTCATCTTTTCAAGAACCAGCTTCTGGTTTATGGCTCTGTTCCACTGCGTTCTCAGTTTCTATGTCATTGATTTCTACTCTAACCTTTTATTTATATTATATGTATTAAATATAACCTTATATTTAATAAATATTTTATTTTTTAATTATTTTATTTTATTTATTTATTATTTCCTTCCTTCTGCTGGTTTTAAGTTTTGTTTGTTGTTATTTTTCTAGCTCCTTTAGGTTTAAGGCAGGTGGTTTATTTGAGATTTTTCGTACTTTTTGAGGTCGGCTGGATTTCCCTCTTGGAACAGATTTTGCCGCATCCCAGAGATTCTGGACCACGGTGTTCTCACTTTCATTTGTCTGCATGTGTTTTTTGATCTCCCCTTGGTTGGCCCATTCATTGTTTAGTTATTTAACCTCCACGTATTTGTTCTCTTTCCTGTTTTCTTGTGGGTGATTTCTAGTTTCATAGTATTGCGGTCAGAAAAGATGCATGGTATGACTTCAAAATTTCTGAATTTGTTGAGATTTGATTCGTGACCTCACGTGGGATCTATCCTGAAACACGTTCTATGTGCGTTTGAAAAGAATGCATGTTCCACGGTTCTAGGATGGGATGTTCTGAGCATATCCATTAGAGCCATCTGGTCCAATGTCTCACCTTCTGAAAAGGAAGGAAGGAAGGAAGGAAGGAAGGAAGGAAGGAAGGAAGGAAGGAAGGAGGGAAGGAAGGAGGGAGGGAAGGAAGGAAGGAAGGAGGGAGGGAACGAAAGACTTCCCCCTGCCCCAGCAACAGTGCCGGGGAAGAACAAGTTCCTCCCTTCGGTTGCCCATCCCCCTTAGATGGTAGCAGGTGGGTGAATGGTCACATCACAAGGAAAAACATCGGTAAGCCTGGATTTTAATCACTACCATTTCCCCACCAGCTGTGATGCTCTAGGCAAATCAATTAATAGCTGTGAAATTTCTCTCACCTAGAAAACCAGCAGTATATGAATAATATTATGTAAATGATACACTGTATCCACATATAAAAATATCTTACTTGCTTAAAATGTAGCCACACAGCCCCTGCCCCTTGTCAGTTGGTTGCTGCTCAGCCGGCTTCACCGTCCTGCCTGCCCTGCACCACGGCC
>PISW01013689.1:0-24804 GCA_004023785.1 Mungos mungo
GGGCGTGGCGCGCGAGGGGCGTGGCGCGCGAGGGGAGGAAGTCAGGTTTGTTTACATCAGCACAATTCCCTTCCATGTCTATCGTTTTACATCACAGGAGAATGAACTGAATGTCACAGGGGGTAGTCACCCCTTACACGGCACACCCAACTCCCGTGTGCACGCTGTTCCGACGCTGTTGAGGAGTTGTTCTATGGCTCTTTGTAAAGGTCAAGAACACTAACAATAAAAATGTACCCCAACCATAAACCCCCCCAAAATAAACGAACCATCAAATAAAGCTGTTGAGTTGTTCTATGACTCCTTATAAAGGTCAAGAACACTAACAATAAAAACGTACCCCAACCATAAACCCCAAACCAACCAACCACCAAACAAGCTGACTTCGGGCAGGGAAGGCCAGGAAACTGAGTGGCCAGAGAAGCACCCAGAAGGAATTCTGTTAAAAGAAATCTTAGTTCTGAAATATTCCAAGTCATCAGCAGCACACGTAAATTCTCCCGAGGGACGCTGCCCTCAATCCAAGTCACACAAAAATTCCACAGAGGGGCGCCCGGGTGGCACAGCCCGTTAAGCGTCCGACTTTGGTTCAGGTCACCATCTCACAGTTCCTGGGTTCCTTGAACCCCACGTTGGGCTTTGCATGCACAGCTCAGAGCCTGGAGCCCCTTTGGATTCTGTGTCTCCCTCTCTCTGCCCCTCCCCTGCTTGTGTTCTGCCTCTCTCTCTCAAAAATAAACATTAAAATTTTTTAAATAAAATTTTTAAAAATTCCGTATGAATAGATTCAAATGGAAAAGATTACAATAAAATCAAAGAATGTATGATTTCCACCCACCATGTGTGACACTCACACGAATCAAGCAGTAGGGTTTAACCCCAAAAGATATCAGACATTACAAACGACAGGTACTGGGGCGCCTGGGTGGCTCAGTCAGTTTTAAGCATCCCACTCTTGCTTTCAGGTCATGATTCACAGGTCATGAGATCGAACCCCACATTGGGCTCTGTGCTGTCAGTGCGGAGCCTGCTTGGGATTCTCTCTCTCTCTCTGTCTCTCTCTCTCTCTCTGCCCCTCCCCCACTTGCACGTGTACACTCTTTCACCAAAAAAAAAAAAAAAAATTAAGCAACAGGAATTGAATGGTTAGCCAATACAGCTGAAATTAAAAAAAAAAAAATGAAAGCAGAATTATTTTGAAAATCAGTGGAAGGATTATAGGTAGATTAAAAGAGCTAAAGAGAGGGGCGCCTGGTTGGCTCAGTCAGTTAAGTGTCCAACTTCTGCTCAGGTCATGATTTCATGGTTTGTGAGTTCGAGCCCCACGTCCGGCTCGGTGCTGACAGCTCGGAACCTAGAGCCTGATTTAGATTCTGTGTCTCCTCCTCTCCCTGCCTCTCCCCAACTTGTGCTCTGTCTCTCTCTGTCTCTCAAAAATAAGTAAGTGTAAGAAAAACTTTTTTAAAAAAGAGAGCTGAAGTGAATATGAGTGAATCATAATACAGACATGCAGAAATAAACCACAGAGGACTGCAGAAAGGTAAAGAAGAATGGAAACTGAATACAAGTTTTAGACTTAATTGACTGACAAGGTCCAAGATGTATTCAGTCGAATATAAGGTCCCCACCACTATGGGGTCTGATGAGAGAAACAAATTTCAGAATCAGATCAGTCAATCTCAAACAGGACAATTAAAAAGAAAGCTCTATCAGATGCTAGTCAAATTACTAATATAAAGACAAGGAGACAAAATATTTGAATCTAAAATGTATACACTGGGGAATAAAAACCTGTTAATGTCCTTGTGTTCAGACCTCAAACCAAACACAAAAATAAAGTCTAGAAAATCTGTCAACAAAGTGTAAGGAGAGTAATAATAAAGATCATGCAAATTAATGAACTAGAGGGCAAATAAATAGACTAGAGAGCTAAACACTGGATCTTTCTTCAAGAAAGCAAAGACTGATAACCCTCTAGAAAGATGACCCAGCAAGTTAGAAAAACACAAATAATAAAGCAGGGGCACCTGGGTGGCTCAGCTGATGGAGGGTCTTGATTTCAGCTCCGGTCATGATCATCGGGCTCCATGCTGACAGCACAGAGGCTGCCTGGGATTCTCTCTCTCCCCCTCTCTGTCCCTCCCCTGCTCGTTCTCTCTCTCAAAATAAATAAATCACCTTAAAAAAAAATAAAGCACACATAATTGACACTAGATACAAACTGGGCAGGTTAACTACATTATGCCCCAAATTTCAAAATTTGTATTCTACATATTCCTTACAAACATTAACACAAACTCAAGAGGAAACTGAAATCCTAAATGATGTGACACATGAAAGACACATGGTATCACCACGTTTCCGCACACTGTGTGTGGATGTGCTTCACAATGCAAAACTGCTACTGGGAACAGCCATGCTGCAGGGGGAGCAGACCTGGCCAGAATTCTGTGCTCCTGGGCGGCGGAGGCAGGCCCCGGACTCTTTCACACCCCCAGCATGGTAGCCAACAACCCTGTGTAACTATTTAAGTGTAAATTAATTAAAACTAAATAAAATTTAAAACTCAGTTCTTTGGTTTTGGCAGGCACGTTTCACGAACTGTACAGCCACACATGCTCAGTGAAAGGTATTTTGGGAAAGAGACGCCAGGTAAGCTTCTGCCAAGAAGAAAGTCCCATTAAGAGTCCGTGGAAGGGGCACCCGGAGCACAATGAGGTCTTTCAGAGGGGAGGCAACTGTTTCTGCAAGAACCGGATATCAAATCTTTTCGGCTACACTGGGGGCCAAAGAACGTCGGACAATTCGACGCTGCCATTGTATCACCAATGGAGCCACAGACAGCTCAACCCTGACTGCCTGTCTTCCAATAAAACTTTATTTACACAACCGGTGTTGGTGGGCCAGATCTGGGCCAGAGGCGGTCATGTGCCACACCCTGGTACAGTCGCGGGCACAAAATAAGAACAGCGGTTCCCATTTCCTGAGAATGCTTTCTGTGAACCGGAGAAAATACCGCACTGAAAGCGGATAATGTTTCTAGACCTGTGGTACCTTCTGGAACACAACACATTCAACCTTGAAAATGCCAGATCACCTTTTCTTTCTTGCACTCCCATGAAAGTAGTCAGACTGTTCTCATCTCTTCCCCCCCCCCCCAAGTTCTGCAGACTGCTGAAGAAAGCAGGCTTGAACCATAAGCTACCTGGGGACGGTCCTGTCCCTTTAAGGTCACAGCCCGAGGGGCTCTGATTAGGCCTCCAGCTAGGGCTGCAAACGTGGCAGCAGCCAGTTAACTGGAGCTGGTGACCACACCTTCTGGGGTCTCCGGTGCCTTCTGCCCCCCCTCTCTCTCTCCACCTCTGCCCTGGACCCTGGACCCAGCGAGGAATGAAAGGCTGCCTCTAGCCTCGCACGAAGCAGCGTCCAGAAGGCCTCGGCTCCCAGCGAGGCCAGGAAGCCTGGAACAGCTCCCCCAGCTCCCAGACCAGCCTCCAGGACAGGAACTGGCAGGAGCCTCGGCCCCGGAGACGGAGCCCTGGAGGGTCCGCTGCTCACTCAGGTCCTGCAGGCGCAGCCCGCAGCCCACTGCTCCCCAGACGTGAAAGGCCGCACTCACACAAAACACACAAAGCTCCCGTCCACTGACGAAGCCCCTTCTCAAACCACAGGGATGGGATTCAGGTTTCGGGCCCGGGTTTTCCTGTGAACACAGTGTGATAGCATCTTTCACATAACTCTCTGCCTGCCTCCACTCAGGTTAGTTTTCCGATTGCCTGTGAACGGGGAAATACATTTACGTAAAGAAAACCCAGGGAGAACAGCGACAACATCGGGACTGATTCTGGAGTCGTAACTTGAAGAAATGTGTATCATAACTCTGGTATCTGGGAGGTAAAGTTTACTAACCCCTACTGTGAGCTTTTTTTTTTTTTAATGTTTTATTTATTTTTGAGAGAGAGAGAGAGAGCACGAGCCGGGGAGGGTCAGAGAGAGAGGGAGACACAGAATTCAAAGACAGGCTTCAGACTCCGAGCAGTCAGCACAGAGCCCAACATGGGACTCGAACCCAAGAACTGTGAGATCATGACCTGAGCCCAAGCCAGACACTCAACCGACTGAGCCACCCAGGCGCCCCTGCTGGGAGCTACTGAACAAAGTTAATGCTCATTTAATAACTGTTCAGTCCATGAGTCAGTCTCCAGGTCACAGTAATAATATGCCTGTGTCTCTGTTACTGCTGGTGTGTCCTAATGACATACTGCATCTTCAGAAATGCCACAGGAATGCCACAGATAGAAAAACAGACACATACATACATATATTGACAGATAGAAACATAGTAAATAAGCATTTATTAAACACTGCTAGCTAAATCTCAAACACTCTGCATATAATTTTTCCGTTGTTCAGATAAAGAGCTGGATGCTTACAAAAGTTAAAATTGGATCACACAGTATAAAGGAGATGAATCATGTCCCTAACCCTAGACTCTGCTTGACTTCTATGCTTTTCTTTTGTTTCTTAAAGGAGTGGGGTTACAATTATCTGATTCTTACAGGAAATGCTTAGTTAAGATAGTTTAGGGTTGTGGATTGCTTCTCTATTATAATTGCTACCAAGATACACATTCACACAAGTTTTTGCCAAGACTTCATTCCCCATAAAGTTGATGTCTGATGCTCTCAAAATTCAAGATTAATCAAGAATAGAAAGGATCTTTACATGAACTAACACCAAAAGAACCTTTGTCCAAAATTTTAATCAGCTGTAGGATGATGTTTTAGAGTTATGTAGAATAATGTTAGTTGGAAGTATGTGGATATTATCGGGGCTTTTAGTATGGAATACTAAGGAATGAGGGCAAAGATGTTGTCACAAACTATGTCTGGGGCACCTGGGTGGCTCAGTCGGTTAATCATCGACTCTTATTTCGGCTCAGGTCATCATCTCACAGTTCATGGGATTGAGCCCCGCATCAGGTTCTGTATTAACAGCGCAGAACGTGCTCTGCCCCTCCCCTGCTTATTCTGTCTCAAATATAAACAAACATTAAAAAAAGAAAATACGCATGTGCATGCTTTGGAACATAAGTTTTTTGCCACGGAAAGAAAAAATAGTAGATCCGTTTCTTAAACAATATAATAAGAGCCATGTGATTAGCTTCCTTCTGACCTTGACAGATAATGAGTCAGAAGACAGCAGCTGACTGTGACCCGGACATCCGGCCCTGAGGGGCCAGCTGTGCACCTTCACGGAGACCATCCATTTCTCCGGCACTGGGAGGAAAGAAGAGCCAGGAGCGCAGTCAGCACCACGCCTTGGAGAGCCGCCCTGCGGCCCAGCGGCCGCGCTCTCCGGCAGCTGGAGCGGACGCCGAAGGACGGGCTCCTCGCAGACGCTCACGGCGCACACACGCCCTGGGTGTCGGGCTGCAGGACAAAGCGCAGCGCACACGGGAGTACGGACTTGGGGGAGAGGGTGCCCCCTGTGTTCTGAGTACTTGGGGGCCGCCACACGCCTGTACAGAAGCACTGCGAACCCCTTGAAAAATCCGGGAAAGAGGCCAAGGAACACTCCTCTCTTGGCACACACGAAGGTGACTGCCTGAGAAAACGTCAGGAGACCCCTCCACCACCGCCAGGCGGGGCCTGAAGGCTAAGGGCAAGTCCAGGAGCAGGGCCGGACAGGGCCGGGCAGAAGAGACGGGGGCTCCAACAGCGTCGTGGGCTCCTCGCAATCTGGGAACCGCCTGATGTAAATGTGTCGGAATCTGGGGAGGCAGGCTGCCGGTGCTCACACCCCCACCCACAGAGTCCATCCTCCCTTCCTTCCCGTCTGCCCGTCAGAGCTGCCTCTGAGCCTGTCCTGCAAATATAAACTCCAGACATGAACACTGTGTTTCTGCCGGGCACGGCCGTGCACAGACACGCACAGATGTGCCCGTTACAGAACTGGGCCCATCTCACCGGGCTCCCCCGATACCTGTGTTATGCTCCCAAGTATAACGTCTGAGATGACGGAGGAGAAATTCCGCAGCAGCAGAGCCCAGAAGACAGCTGCTGCTGGGGTGAAGGCGGCCACAGGCGCTTCCAGAAGGTGCCTGCCCGGCCTCACTTCTGAGAATCAAATGTGAAGTCCACCTCTCATGACCCAGGAAGAGGTATCTTTCTCCCAGGCTCTGTCGGTGAGCTGGCCAGGGAGCTCTCCTGTTTTCTGGATTTACAGAAACTTGCCTTGCTAGAGGGCATGTGCCTTTTACAAGTTCATACTATCAAAATCACAACATTGAGTGCACAGAAGTGATAGTCAATAAATAGGAATTGTGGATGAATGAAAATTGAGATATATATCTAATTAAAAACTTAAAAAAATTTTTAATGTTTATTTTGAGGGAGAGAGACAGAGCGTGAGCAGGGGAGGGGCAGAGAGAGGGAGATGCAGAATCTGAAGTAGGCTGCAGGCTCTGAGCTGTCAGCACAGAGCCCGATGCGGCGTTTGAACTCAAGAACCACGAGCTCGTGACCGAGTTGAAGTCAGAAGCTTACCCAACTGACCCGCTCAGGCACCCCTAATTTTAATATTTACGTTTGTTTCCAAATCAAAGCCATTTAACAGCCCAGTTGAACCAATTATAAGTTTTTTAATGTTTATTTTTGAGAGGCAAGAGAGAGACAGAGTGCAAGGGGGGAAGGGGTGAGAGAGAGGGAGACACACAATTCCAAGCAGGCTCTAGGCCCTGAGCTGTCAGCACAGACCAGAACTCGGGGCTCAAACCCACAAACCATGAGATCGTGACCTGAGCTGATGTCGAATGTTTAAGCGACTGAGCCAGCCAGGCGTTCCCAAAGGAACCAATTATAACAGGTTACGAAGCCTGCTGGAAGAGGGGCAGTAATTTCAACTCTGGAAGGTTCTGTGTCCAGTCAGTCGTGCATCAGTGAGAGAATGGCTTCCAGGGGTCTACATGCGGTAGTTCCCTCAGTGGAGACGCAGGTACATCTGGATGAGTCTTATCAACACGACTCATTCCCTCTCCAGAAAGCAAGTCGGCATCATCGAACCCATGGGGCCACGAACCTGAGCTCTGAAGTGATTCTGTGCAGCGTCTTCTCAAGCCTATTCCTGTTTATTTTTAAAGATGAGAAGGCGCCAGAGCCCAGATCAATAAAACCCTAAGTTTTAGATTTCTCTCCCAGTAAAGCAAAAACTAAAGCATGTGTCTTCACACGCCTGATGCCTTTTCTGCTCCACTCTGGGCACTCTTCAGCCTGTATCTGTTTACATTTCGGGTAAGTCATGTTTTTAAGAAAATTTTTTAGCCTAGACTTGTGAACTCATATTCTCACCTCGCCTTGAAGCAAGTTGGCAGGGAAACGCACATGTTCCTGAGCTGTAAAATACAAATATGTATGCTATTTGCAAAGTCAGTGTGCAGCTTGCCTTGGGAGCAAAAGTAAGACAAAGATTGAATGAGTTATTAATTCATTTAATGAAGCAACTACGTGATTCGGTCATTCTTCACTTAGCCAGCGTTCCTGAAGCATGCGATAGATAGTTAAGAGCTAAAAATATTGGAAAGCATGAGCTTAGGTAATCTGGGCCCATCTTGCTTCTTCACCAAGGTTCTGAAAATGGGAAGTACTTGCTCTGTTCTCTGTGTGGAGGAGCACGTCACAGAAACGCACCTGTGGGTCGGGATTACGCTCCAGGACACCCTGGAGTCCTGCCCATCCCTGAACTGCACAGCATGGGACAGTACCTCCTAAGGATTGCACTTCTCAGTAGCAGCGCTAAACGCCCTGCAATCCTCATGCCTGCTCCTGGGGGAGGCAGGGCCTGCGTGCTCGTAATGAGCTGAGCCTACGGTAAGGACATGCTCACGAACTCCATGCGTGCTGAAATGGTGCTCATGCAGTTACTACCGTAGAGGAAGTAGCTCTGTGCACAGGAAGTACCACCCAAGTTCCCAGGAGGAGGATCCTTTTCCTAAATCAAAAATACACTTCTGCAAAAATGACAACTCTGTTATTAGGAACTAATTTCATCTTTTTTAGGAATAATGCAAGGAGCACAATATGCTCTGTAGATCTGGGGCCAGGTTAGGACGCATGGCCCTCAGTCTGGCTGTTAGGAGACGCACAGGAGCTCTGCTTCTCTAGGAGTCTACTCAGGATTGGGCATGGACATTCTTTTTTTTTTTTTTTAATGTTTTTTATTTATTTTTGAGAGACGGAGAGAGACAGTGCGATCAGGGGAGGGTCGGAGAGAGAGGAAGACACAGAATCTGAAGCAGGCTCCAGGCTCTGAGCTAGGTGTCAGCACAGCCCGATGCGGGGCTTGAACCCAGGTACCACGAGATCATGACCTGAGCCGAAGCCGGACGCTTAACCGACTGAGCCACCCAGGTGCCCCTCGGCATGGACATTCTTGTCTGTCCCTGAGCGTGCTCCGATCACCCCCACTCTAAGGGAGACGCGAACCACAACGGAATGACACTTCACCACTTCTTCAAGCTGTGGTGCCATGTTTGTGTTTCTGTTCTGGACCAGCACCTCCTCACATGCCCTACCCCTCCAGATGCCTGCGACAGGATTTCTATCTCCCATCTACAGACACGGGTTTCCAGGAGTCAGGAGTTGCCTCCTTCACTGAAATCAAGTGGCCTGTCAGTGCCCATGATGCTGAACCTCTCCATCCACACCGAGCTCTCCCGGCACCCACTCCTGCACCTGTGCGCTCTCTGCTGGCCTGCGTCCTGCCGCATCCCTGCCGACCCCACATTATCCCCAAACTGTCTGGGACGGTAAGCAACCGATTCCTTAATGCTGAGGGTGTCCAGGGCTGTGTCTGGTATTCTCTCTAGTTCTCTATCTCCATCCTCTGCAGAGTGTATCTGCTCTCTCCTTCCCTTCCAACCTCCCTGACGTCAAATCCCACCTACACAGCTGAAGACCCGTCGCACCCAGGGCCTGCCCGCACATTCTCGGTGCCTACAGCCTGCTTGATTTCTTTATCACCTTGAGCACACCGATGACCTCCATCCAACAGAAACACGCCTTTTCCCGGAATGTGTTCCTTCTTCCCAACCTTCTCTCTGGTCCTGCCACGATTCTCCTACGTTGCCAGAAAACTTAGAATGTGTGGCTTTGACGGGTCTCTTTCTCTTGACTTGTGAGTACAAGTCTGCTGCATACCTACCAATCGAAGGCAATATGCAGGGTTCTTTGGGATATCCTTTCAATTTATTCCCTCCGCTACTAATCTAACCAGCCGGTCCTTTCCTCCTTGTGCACGTGCTGCTGTTCCTCCGCCGCCCACACAAAGCTTTAAACACCGCGTGCGAGCTGTCTCCCTGCATCTCACCCCTGCCCCTGCCAGCCTTCCAAGTCTCTCAACAATCTCCCGGCAATCCCTGCAATATACCTTCCAGGCCAGTCAGAGTTTCCTATTATAACACACATCCTTCAGGTTCATGATAGGGAGGTTTCCTAACTTGCAAACACTAACTTAGTCTTTGTTTTAAAGCTTGTCTTTGCTACAGAGCGATTTGCTGCCTGACAGTTTGTCCCCATAATGCTCGCCTTGGAAGTCTCTGCCTCTGGAGTCATGTAAATATTTCACAGCCCCTCTCAGGTTCTTCCACGGCAGGGGAGGGTGTGGGATTAGGAACCCTGTCCTCACTGCACGCCCACGGCACGCCCCACCAAACCGCCTGCCTACCCACTATCCACCCTCTCCGGCTCCTTATCAGAACCATAACGCTGAGGATGACTGTGTGTAGTGAAAGTGTTCGGGATTCCAGATTCCCTCGCAACCAGAGGAGGCCGGGGGCCGGTGGAGGGAGGGGGTAGGGGGAGGCACACTCATGGGTGTGTGCTTCTGATCTTCGCTCTTTCCGCTGGTTCCCACGGACACCTCAGCCCTAGACCTGCAGTGCTGGGAGGCATCATGGAAGAATTCCCAATTCAGAGCAGGAACATTCCCAGGATCGAAGTCCCCGAGTCATTGATCTACACAGCACTCCGGTGCTGCCTTTGTCCGAAGTCCCTGTTACGTGAGGAAAAAACAAAATAAAGCCCTGCTCTCCTGTGCTGCTGCAGCTGAGTTTTGCTGTCCCGCTGGTAGCGTACGTATTTTGGTGCTGGAAAACTGTTGTGCGTGGTTACTGATTTATACATTTGTACATTTTATATGTTGTGTCCCCAACCATAAGAACTTAACAAAATCAAATGTAAAGAGCAGCTAAGTAAAAATATCTTCATAGACTCAACTAGGTCTTTCTTTGTGCTCAATTTGATCCATCGAGTCCAGAGCGTGTTTTTCAGATTCTGTGAGTTCTCCAGCACCTAAGAGCGCAGGAACTAATGAGCGATTTCCGGGAAGAGCGCGCAGCTCTCGGCAGGACTACAGAAACGGCAAACCTCTGCCACATTAGGTGGGCAGACGGCCACGTTTGACACTGCGTATCATTATCCTGCACTGAAGCCTGAATATTCTGGATGTTTCCGCCCGTCTAGTTAACGTTCTCCAAGGAGAATGAGGCAGGGGTGGTCTCTGGGAAGGTCCCGTCAGTAAGGAGGACAGAGCAGAGGGCGGGCCTGGGGCTCTTCGCCCCGATGTTGAGCAGCCCCTCTCAGCGGTCACCAATTGCGGAGAAACAGAGACAGCGCTTCCAACGGATGAGAGACGCCCCTGCGAGGCTTCCAGACTGAAACCTAATCCTTCCGCCATCTTTCCAAGGCGGGCTCTTTGTGGCCGAGTGTCAGCAGCGATCTTTGAATGAAACCTCTAACCTGTCCGGCTGAGCCTGTGGAATCCGCCCTGTTTACTGATCCCTCAGTGATAAGGGGCATCGAGAAAGGAACACTGTTTGCACAGAACCTTAGCAGGAAGCCTGGCTCAGCCACGCACCTGTCACCAGGAGTCTCTGCCAGGGTGGGGCCTGCTGAGCAGCGGTGACAGACTCACCGGGGGGCAGCAGCCCCCATCAAGCCTCCACCAATGGCTTCCCAGCCATCCGGCCAACTGCTTGGGCTCAAAAGGAGAAAGTAAGTAGATGAGAGAATGAGATCACGCATGGAAAGCACAGCATTCAGAGACTAGATGCTCAAGTCAACATAAACTCACGCACACGCATATTAAATGTGCACACGCGTGCACGGACACACACACACACACACACACACACACACACCCAGTAAGAAACATTCCGGTTTCTGCCTGAGAATACCATCAACCTAGAGGAAAGTAACACCGAATTATCATAAGCCACAAAGCCTGTACAGTTTAAATAATTTCAACTGCATCCTGAATATTTATATTTTTCAAATAATGTTATACTTGGTTAAAACTGCCTAGGATACGGGACCATCAAATGCTAAATTTACAACTGGTAGGTCAACTGAGAAAACTTGAATATCAAATTTAGATTAGATGCTACAGTTAGTAAGTTTGTTACCTATGATAATTATAGTGATTTGTATATCGTTTATGTATTCCTTAGGAAATGCATGCTAAAACATTTACAGATCAAATGGAATAATGTCTTCGGCCTACTGGGATGTAGTGGAAGAAGGAAGGAAGAAGGAAGGAAAGCAGGCAAAATATTAACAAGTGCTCAGCATAGGTGGTATTTATACATGTCTGTGTTTTTAACATTTTTTCTAATACTATGAAATTAGATGACCAAAAAAAAAAGACCAAAACCCAAAAAAGCCCCAAACTGTCCATGATAATAAAGCCAAAATTGAACAAAGATAGGTATTCAAGTCATCAGGTTCTCTTGGCAGAAGGAGCGGTGAAAACTTAAAACCCAAGTTATGATTCACAACCATAAATGTAAAATACAACAATAAGAATATAGAGTTCCTAATTAATCCTGGGTTAATCAACTGCGTGGTAATGAATTAGCTATTACCCTTTATCCTTTCAAATAACTGAGTAGACACGTAACCCCAGCGCCCCAGCGGCCCCCCACCTCACAGCGTGCAGGTGTGCTGTGAAGGGCGAAGGTACATTGTAAATAGAAGCAGGGAAGTTCCTTCTCTCCTCTCAGGAAGAGTTCCTATTTGGGAACCCGTGAGCCACAGTTTGCTCTGGTCTTAAATGGACGGCGTTCACGCTGTGACTAACGAAGGCCCTACTCTGTTTGCACAAAGCCTCCTGCCTCGCCTTTGCTCATTATCTCAATGCGCCTGAAACTCAGATTTTCACCTTTCACAAAGGACTTCCACCATGCTGAGGGGACCAACGTCCACAGCCATTTTCATAACAGACATTCAGCTATTAAATCACAAACTTTCTTCGTTATGCACGCACTATGTATAAACTCTACGTCACTGTTTTTTGAAACTGAGTATATTTACAAAACTTAAAAATAAAATGTGGGGTCTGCACGTTGGGTGGAAAATTTAAACCCCATGCTGTCTCATGCTGCACCAGCCGCGGTCGCCCATCCTACTGGGGACCTGAAGTTTCCTTTCCAAGCACTCCACTGCTCCTAAGTCCTTCCCGAGAACTGACAGTCTAGGCAGTCAACGCCCGAGGGGGCAGCCGTGGTAAACGTTCCTGAAGGCTGCGCCCCAGCATTCAGGAAGATAAGAAGGCCTGTGGGTTTGACACAAGACAGCCGGTCTAGCATTCGGACTCTGACTTCCTGCGGAAAGCGAAATCAAATAAAACCCGCCCCTTCGGAAGACAAAACACCAGACTTCACCAGGATCTCAACCACTGAGAAGCCTTTCTCTTCAAGGACGTAACACAGTTCGGAGAAGGAAGGGACAGGCGGAAGGAGGTGAGGACGGGGAAAGGAAGGTGACGGACACCACAGCCTTCTCACCAACTGCCTTAGCACTCGCTCATTTACAAACACAGAAATTCAGGACATTCTGCAGGATGCTTTCTCTAGACTCCGTTTCCTATAATCAATCAATAAGCCTCATGTCCAAAACTTCATGTAAACCTTGAAAACCTTTAGGTGATTTCCCATAATTGCAAATGTTTCCTCAACCTACTCTTAAACTTGCCAATAATTCTCTAAGACAATGTCTTTTTTCCAAAACCTACTATTTTGCCTTAGGCATAACTTTTCATTTTTTGTTGCTCTGTTCTAAAACTGCCCATCTATGTGCTTCTACTTCATTTTTTCCCAATGAAATAAAATTTTATTATTTATTTCTTAAAGTTTATTCATTTTGAGAGAGGGAAAGAGTGTGTGTGTGCAAGGCGGGAAGGAGCAGAGAGAGAGAGAACTCCAAGCAGGTTCCCCACTGTCTGCACAGAGCCTGACATGGGGCTCAAATTCATGAAACCCAAGACCATAACCTGAGCAGAAATAGACGCCTGACTGACTGAGCTACCCAGGCACCCCAAAGTAGAATTTTAAAATATTAGAAATGCCATTATTTCTATCCAAGGATCCTTTTATAAAATCACATTTAACGTGGAAATTCCAAGAGGAACCAACACTTTGGGAAATTATTCAAGGCCTCAAATTCTAAGACATAATCCTTAATCTGACATGTTTTAGTTTTTCCCCCACATTTTACTAACAGAATCTCTATATGACCATAATCATTCTCATCAAAGACACTGCATTTGGGGCGCCTGGGTGGCTCAGCTGGTTAAGCCTCCGACTTCGACTCAGGTCAGATCTCACGTTCATGGGTTCAAGCCCCGCGTCAATCTCTGTGCTGACAGCTAGCTCAGAACCTGGACCCTGCTTCTGGTTCTGTGTCTCCTTCTCTCTCTTCCCCTCCCCGCTCATGCTCTCTCTCTGTCTTAAAAGGAAATAAAACATTAAAAAAAAAAAAAAAGGCACTGCATTTCCCAGCTTCCCTTGTACACGAATGTGGGTAAGTTCTGGCCAACAAGCAGGGACAAGGCTTGGCTTCCGGAGAGCAGCTCTGCAGGGAGACGAGGGATCGCGTCCAGGTTCACGTGAGGGTAGGTCCCCAGCGGCCACCTTAGCGTACGGAGCTCGGTGGGCATGCTGGGAAGAAGCCCGCGTCCTTGACAGCTCTGTGAGGCTACATATCATCCAGTATCGCTTCCTCCAGACTTCCCGTGAGTTAACGTGGCACTTACTGTTTCCGGGCACTACGACTTCTCGCTATTATAAAGCGCAAGGACACAGAAGCCTTCGGATTGAACAGGGGTCTACCCAGGATGGATCTTGGGAAAATCTCCCCTGGGTCTTATGACCACCCACGTCAGGCTCAGAGATACTCTTCCTCTTGGTGCTCGCAGGCTAAAGAACAGAGACCCCGTGCTTCTTCCGTGTTGGGCACAGGAATCTTCTGTGGGATTCTCTAAGGTCCTATATGGTGCCTGCTATGTCCCTTGGGATTTATCAAGGAAGCAGGGCTCTTACCAGTAAGATTTCTTGAGAAGGGGTGTGGTGAGGTTACCCAGTAAATCACAAGACTCCCAATTATGCATTTCAGGTCCACAGTGAGAGAATAAAATGTCGGTAGGTCACATGGGCTCACAGCTTCCATCAGCTGCAAAAACACAGCACTTGCTGAAAGCAAAGTGAAGCCGGAAGCAGGAAAACTATAAAAATAAGACCAATAACTCAACAAACAAGGCATCTGGGGGCTATGGCATGCAAAGGCAAACAGTCCCGTGCAGCCTGATCTGGCTGGAGGACGACCTGTGTTACAGGTGTAGACACAACCGAAGGTTCACGGGGGTGACGCTGGCCCACTGGCCCCGTAACTTAAAGCCTCCAAGTTCTACTGCAGCACAGAGTGATGGGCGATATACTTTATGGGTTTTTTCCCTACAAAAATGGACAGATATGCTTTAAAACCCACATGCCTTAAAAGGCTTCTGTTTTCAGTAAGACGGATGCGCACGGGAGCCTCAGTCATTCTCCTGCGATGCTGACTGAACAAGGATGGTCCGACGTGCTTGCTTTTCGTGTGCTGTTTACAACGTGCAGCAGCAAGCGTCTCCCAATGCCTTAGGTGTGAATGCGCCTGCCTAGGCGCCGCAGTTAGGCACAAGCAAGGAAAACCGTGGAATTTGTGTGTATTTACACCTCTCCATTTGTGTGCTGCAGGGATACATTTCAAGATGTCATTTTAAAAACTTGAAGAGATTTTTATCTGGACTAAATCTAGGCACTGACCTCGGTGAGACGGAACAGCAGTGCTCTGCGCTGTGGCTGAAGATGAGGAAGGATGTGCGAGGGAGCTCTACCTCCTATCCCATCCACCAGGGACCCACGCGTGACGGCACGCCGGCAGCCCGCGCGCCCCAAGAACAGAACCGGTTTCCTGGTTGTGGAGCCGCGACTAGATTTCGCGTGTTACCCACGCATTTAACTGGCAGCAGACCTGACCTGGATACCCTTCAGCATGTGGGTAGGAACCCACAGAGAACATCATTTTATTGCCAGGTGCACAGACTCTGGAACAGTCCGTACGTGAACCTCTCATGTAGGAAACAGAACTCCTGCAACGTCGTCAATGGAAATCATCTCCTACCTGATGCTTTGTCACCTGAGTAAAACCTCACCGCACAGGTCCCTGCTGTCCGGGAAACCAGACTACCAGAAAGCGTAAAGCCACGCCACGCACAACAGTCAGAAGCCAAAACTTGTCGGAACCAAGATTACACTGTATGTTAAGTGACTACAATTTAAATAAAAATTTGAAAAAATAAGCACAGACAGAAAGACGGACGGATGGACAGAAGGAAGGAAGGAAAGAAGGGGGAAAACCTGTACGGTCAGGAATAGGAACTAGAACTTTGCCCTGAAGGGTCACTGGCATCTAACGATGCATTTAGAGTCAACGGCCTCCTGGCTGCCACTGTTTGAAACTAACACAAATCTTCCCTACCCAAAACAGAACCCAATTCCAAAAGGAAATTTTATAATGAAACAAAGAAAGGGGGGACATCAGTAAAGGACACTGGGACACCTCTGACCATCAACAAACACTTCTGCCAAAGCCAACAATCGATCACATGCTCAAGTCTCTCCTTGAAACATTTTTTGGCAGAATCCGTCTTACTAGTGTTCATAAAAGTGAATAGTAACACTTTTCAAGATCCTTAAATCTCAGAAACACCTTTTATTGAGTGTGACTGTGCAGGCTTATTACATAGGGCTGGTTTATATTACAGACACTTGGGGCCCTTGGTGCTGAACTCCATGCACTGAACCAAAGTCTTCTGGTGTGAACTGCAGGCTTGCCGGGGCTGGAAAGCCTACATTTTTAAAATCATTTCACACCACACCCTTCAGTTCACCTGGGCATCATACAGTAAACTGCCTGCGTGCTGCTGCCCCTGGTAAGTTCCGGCAGTGCTGAAACGTTACTTTCTGACTTGACCGCTTCCATCCAAGGTGCGTGCCTCAGATGATGGAAGGAGGGATTCTTTGCCCCCACTCTGCTCCATTCCTGGGTTCGAACGGACATTTCACGTGCACTTAACCACAGGAAAATACACTTGAAAGACTTCTCCAAGTAATCCTGCCTCGAACATTCCCTGAATCCGTCCTGTTCACGGTTTGGATGGCAGGAACCGAGGTAACCAGAAGCTGGGTGGTGACGAAGAGCTTCTAAAGACCGTTTTGCTCAGATATTGTTGTTTGTTGTGCGTACTGCAACACTGCTCTCATTTCCCCGTTAAATTTTGCACGAGTGGTGCTAATGTATTCATCAGGGCAGATCGCAGAAAGCAGTGCGAATGACCAGCACGAAGGAGATGACGTCACGTGTTCCCTTTCTACAAACTGTTCAGCTCAGCTCCACATTCTTCTCTTTCAGAGACAGAGTGCGGACCAGCAGGGGAGAGGGGCAGAAGGAGAGGGACAGAGAATCTCAATCACGCTGCACGCACAGCATAAAGCCAGACGTGAGGCTCGACCCCGCGACCCTGGGATGACGACTTGATCCGAAATCAAGAGTCAGATGCTCAACTGGCTGAGCCTCCCAGGCGCACCCCACATTCTTTCATTCAGTTACATAGGTATGTATGTAGCTTTGGAAGGAAAATGTATTTACGTTTGAGTTATAGTAAGTTATCCGCCCCCCCGCCCCCCCCGCCACACGCACACACAATTCTTACTGGATCGTGAGGACCGAAATCCATTCAGAGGACGGTGAGCAAATGGCAGCGCAGTGAGAGGCTCTGCGGACTTCAGAGGAGACCACATAGACACGTGAAGCCCCACGCAGGCGGGCTCAGCATAGGGCTCGGCAGGTCCCGAGGTCCAGGTGGGGCAGCTGACTCACTCGTGGCAAACACAAAATCCCCCCCAGCAGGCCATTCACCTGCTGGTTCGGACCAGTTTCCAGAGCAGCCATCCGCCCACACCCATTACCCCCCAGGGTCCCGACCTCTTGCTATCTTGCAATTTCCCAACCAGTCCCAGGCTCAGTGGGCTACGGATGCTCACTGCCACTAATCCCAGGACGTGTCAAAGATCATAGATTATGAACAAGGGACGCTGAAACAGAAGGCGGGCAAGAGGAAAGAGAAAGCACACGAAGAAAACCAGACAAGGAAAGGCAGGAAGAGGAGCGAAGCTTTTCAAGTCTATGAGAGATGTTATTGCATGTGCTGCCGTACCGTGAGGGGAGTAAGAAAATGGGCTCAACACGTAAATGCAAAGAAGAAAGAAACAAAGTGCTCGCCATCCAGTGTTTCAAAATCCCACTTTCGCTTCCTTGGCACGTCAAAATTTCCAGATTGAAAAATAAATGTGCATGCACAAGACTCACAATCATAAGCCACAGAACTTTCCAGAAATTTCTTTAACAATCTTTGCACACCCAGGGGGATCTACATGTCTCAGTCAGTTAAGCATTCCCCTCTTGATCTCAGCGCAAGTCCTGATCTCAGGGTTGAGAGTTCAAGCCTTGCACTGGACTCTGTGCTGGGCATGACACCTACTTTTAAAAAAAGGAAAAAAGGAAAAGAAAAGAAATCGTGTTTAAAAAAAGAAAGAAAGAAAGAAACAAGAACCTATTCATACCCTGAAGCCACAGAAGTTTCCAGAAATTTCTTTAAAACTCTATATACAGCCCTGAGCCACAGATCTTTCCAGAAGTTTTTTTAAAAATCTATACAAAGAAATTTCTTTAAAAATCTATTCACACCCTGAAGCCACAGACCTCTCCAGAAACTTCTTTGGGATCCACATTAGAAACAAGTCCTAGAACTCCCGACATCTGGAAACAGATTTAAACAAGGCCGTCAGCCCTCTCCTGCTCGCAGTCTTGGCACAGGTCTGACTTCCCACTGCTCAGATGAGCTGGGCTGAAATAGTCCTGTTAGCACTTTTCAGGACTCCACGTTTTCGGACATAGTGGCTTTCCCAGTAACCATTTTACGGATATGCAAGAATGCATTCCTCGGCAGTATCAGCCCTTGAAATATGAACAACTTCTGAGAGGCACTGAGCTGCCTCCACACAGGACTCCTGACTAACGGTCACCGTGCTGGCTGACGCGGGCTCGTGAGCAAGTGCGGCCACGGGCGCGCTCCCTCACGCCGCCTTCCTGACAGTTCCCTGGGGGAGAACAGAGATGTGCCAAAGGACGAGACTTCCAAAGACGGGTCAATGCGTTAGAAGAGAGAATCCGATCTCAACAGTTGGGAATGAGCTCTTAAGACCAACATGGTTTATTTTTAATGCAAGGACACAAATACAACATCGATGATGAGAGAAACCCAAGAATAGCAATACGAAGGATAAAGAAGTCTGTCCCTAATCATGCAACAGCATAATATTTTAATACATTGTTTCGTTGATTTGAATAGACATTACTTTACTCCAAATATTATTTTAACATAATGGTGAAATAAATAAAGCTTGGACTCTATGATTAACAAAACAAATCCATAATCCATAAATATTAGATATAAAGTAGTAAACAGAACTACTTAAAAAAACTCACTTCGCTGTACATTCAATATAAATCAACAGTGCAATTACTGTCTCGAAAGCTAACACAACTTCTGCTTCGTTAGTCGGGGGTATGACATCAAGAGCACTGATCCTGGAGAGCCCCCGTCCACCCACGTCTTTACTCCTCCCCGAGGGTGCTGTTCTCAGACCCGAGCCACTCAGGGTCGGGGCTGGACACATGTTCCCAGGCTGAATCTAATAGTGACAGCGCTGAACCCCCGAGCCGGGGACAGGGTGAGAAAAATGGGGCACACGCCTGAAATATCAGAAACTGCTTCGTTTGGAAAACTTCACACTACTCAGTGTTGCTGGAAGGACAGGGCAAGAAAGGAGGCGGAGGCACTGCGGGGAGATCCTTTGTTTGGAAACAACCAGGCATGTTAAATCTCTTCCGAGATGATTTCCTCATTCTTTAGGCAAAGTGTGTGTAGGGTTTGTGGTGAGCGTATCTACGAACTGAGCAGATGTTTGGATTCAAAAAGTGAAGTCCTTTCCAAGCACAACATTCTGTAATCTTTATTCCTTAGAGACCTAAATTCCCAAAAATTAACAGTAAATTTTTGGTGTCTTACTCTCCTTCTGTCTTCCGCCCACCTTCCTACTGAGGTTGTGCAGAATGATTGTGACAGCTCCACGGGCCACCAGCACCCATGACTCACAGCTCATGAACCTGAGTGACTTTCCCAGCTCATGAACCTGAGTGACCGGCTGCCACAGCTCTCAGAAGGTGCAGACACGGGAGACGGTGACAGCTCCACGGGCCACCAGCACCCATGACTCCCAGCTCATGAACCTGAGTGACCGGCTGCCACAGCTCTCTGAAGGTGCAGACACAGGAGATGGTGACAGCTCCACGGGCCACCAGCGCCCATGACTCCCAGCTCATGAACCTGAGTGACTTTCCCAGCTCATGAACCTGAGTGACCGGCTGCCACAGCTCTCTGAAGGTGCAGACACGGGAGAGGGAACTACTTTCCCAGGCGGACATCTGCCCGTCTTCCAATGCACAGGCGCACCATGCTGAGCACGTCGTCAGGTGAAGAAAGAGGTGTGTTCCAGGACAGCAGAATTCTGTCTCACAGCCTGGCAGAATACAACAGTGCCTCCCAAGTAAATGAAGGGGGGAGCCTCTGGCGAATCCATTATTCTCTGATTTTCAGTGAAGAACTTGCTATTCCTTTCTACTTGGCTTTGCCCTAACCTACTGGAGCCAAAAACAATTAGAACACAAAGAGGGTTTGAAAACATGTGAACTTAATTCACAGGGTTAAGGTAAGTGAACGTTACACACTCAGAAGACAAGGTATGAGTAACGAGTAAAATAGAGACCATAAAATGATTCCCTTGAAATTTCCTACTGTAACAACGACCATAAAAATTCCAAGTTTCACGAAGCCAAACGCAATACTAAACACCTGACTAGAAGGCACCCTATTAAACACACCATAATTTTTATTTTTGTAATGTTGAGGTCAGCCTTGAAAATTTAGAATATTCCCAAATTAATTTACCTGACAGATATTTAAATGAATGCTCAATCTGACAAATTTGTATATGTTCCCTATAAGCGTTAACTGAAGATCTTCTGATTCTACAATTCTATATGTCACGTGGAGCCCCCACGCTAAGGACAGTCGCCCTGTGTCAGCACACAACACTACTCCGATATTCTGACCACATTCCCTACACTGTGCTTTCCCTGCCCATGACGTGGCTTTATAACGCAGCCAATGATCATTTTGAGCAAAGAAAGGCTGGTAGACATGGCAAATTAATGTAACAGTTAATTCAGTTTCCAACATAAAGTCACAAAGTGTCTTCTAGAAGCTTCACTTGAGAGAGCGATCACAAGACAGGGTCCTGAATCGTGATGTGAGCAAGGTCCGCGGCTCGCCCCAGGCAGCCCTGCGAACACCAGTCAGAAGCAGGAAATCGTGACTCCTGACCCCCAGGCTGAGAACTGACATGGCTGAACACAAGTTTTCCTCTGAAAACCAAATTTTCTAAAAGGTACTAAATCTACTGGCTACATGAGGATTTAACTGCGGTTGTATGTGGGAGACAGGGAGGCCTGCATGTCTTCCCAGGGCTCTAGAAGAAACAGAAATGTGTTGCAGGCATATGCTTTTAATCTGAGAAAGGCGATCTTCAGCTGACGCCTCCACCTGTTAGATTAGTGAGCCAGTGCAGGGGACGGTGACCACCTTCCGGGGCTCCTGCGCACCCCAAGGTCACGAGTACCGGGCGCTCCCTGGATGCCGCTGTGCCAGTGACCCCGTCCTCCAGGGCGCGCCACCCCACACTGGCTGCCAGGCCACGTCCATGTCACAGAACGCAAGCTTCCCCTCCAGCAGCCCGGCCAGCCTCTCCCGACACCAAGCGCCGCATTACTCCTGTCGCGTGTCGCCTTGCACGGCCACTCAGGCTCGGTCTTCACGCGAGCCTCCCGCTCGTCGGCCACACACTGTGAGCCCATCACTGCGACAGGACTTAGGGGCCCCAGCCTCTCCGGGCCACACGCCTCTCAGGGGCTCTGCCTCGCAGTCAAGGTTGTCTGGGAGGGACCCAAGCAAGGCCTGCTGTCCGCCCTTCTCAGTTACCATCACTGGTCAAGGCGACACTCAAGCAAGTGAGCGGATGAACCCTGGCAACCCGCCGACTGGCAGGGGCCTGAGTCAATGCCGCCGTGTGGGATTCCACGGTGATCTCAGAGCTCTGCTGCGGTTTCCACAGGATCTACAGAACCTCCCCTGAGCGACCTCCTTTAGAGCACCTGCTCTCAAAACAGACCGCCCTGCTTTTCCTTCTATTTTCAGACTCTAACACACTTCCTGGCGCCCTCTTGTAAGCAATATGTGGTCTCTCACCTGGACATTTTAATTAATTAAAGATGGATGGATGGGTCAATCAAGGAAGACCTGACTGGTCGCAGTGGCTTTGTCACTGGCCAGGAAATTCTTACTTCATTTTCCTCATTTGTTCTTGCCTAGAGATATGATTCTGCATTTGATTTCAAGTTACTTTTTAAATGCACTTAATTCTATTGAAGGCATATATTTTACCACAAAAAAAAAAAAATGCTTAGCTTGAGTTAAACTAAAGATCAGTGAGGTCATCAAAACTTGATGACCTCCAAGGCTAGTGGTCGATCCAACCTCCTCCAGCAAATATGTTCCAAAATTTTAAGTGAACAAAGGAAAGTTTTCTGAGGGAAATATCTAGCAAAGGTCTGGCAGCAATAAACATATTCTCTACGCTCAAGATTACAGGTCAGTGAACTTTGGAACTCCTGATATTACTTCCAATGTTATAGACGAGCTGTCTGCAGTTTTAGTCAGACTTTCAACTCGGTGATGATGAAATTCAGAATGAAGACACACTTTAATTTTTAATAACACCGTGTAACTACTGACCTTCAGCATGTCAGTCGGACAAAATGCAAGCACAGTGCACACAGAGTCCCGTTTACTTTCACAGTTTTCTACTAACTGCTGCCTGAAGCCCACAGCTACTCCTTCGGCAACACATTAAAAAGCAAAAATGAATTTCAAACTGTTTCTAAATTAAAAATAAATTTCAAGAAATACACAGAGCAGTGTGGGGCGTACAGTGCTCTAGGATCACCTGTATCCCTAACGTTCAGTGGCTCTGACCAGTAACTTTCCTAAACCAGACTCATGTGTACTCACGCACTGACCCTTCAGCACCCAGGGCTCCCCTGCACGTGCGGCAGGGGCTGGAAAGTTCTCGGTACTTGTGTACAGAAGTGGATCTTGTTCCTCTCCCTGTTTGCAGAGAGAACCATACACAACTCTTCCGACCATCACTCCTGAGTCAACCCTACGTTAACCAATTTTGGCCAATGTGCGAATCCACCGTGTGTACGCACACACATGTGGATGTGTATACCTGTGTGTGTGCGTGTGCATAAGTGCTGTAGACAGTGGGGCCGGGTCTAACACACAGATCCTGACGGATTCTGGCTTTAGAAACTGAAAACAGTATGTTCTTTAAAATACAGACAAACAGGAGCTCTTGGGTGGCGCAGTCACTTAACCATCACTCCTGGTCCTGGTTCAGGTGATGATCTCACAGTCGTGAGATCGAGCCCCATGTTGGGCTCTGCACGCTGACCATGAAGCCTATGTGGGATTCTTTCTCCGTTTCTCTCTCTGCCCCCTCCCTCCTCATAATAAATAATAAACATTAAAAAAAACATAGACTAACAGAGGCTGGAAAGATGGTGGAGTAAGAGGATCTTAAACTCACCCCATCCCACAGATACAACCAGGTTAACACTCACATCAGTGCAAATAAGCAGAAAATGGCTGCCAGCCCGCAGAACAAGCACACAACTAACAGCAGGGAAGAAGCCACGAGGAAGAGGGCAGACGGGCAGAGACGCTGTAGGGAACAAAACCCACTCACACCAAGGGACAGCTCGTCCCAACAGAAAATCAACAAGGAAAGAGCGGCTCTGAATGACACACTGGACCAGATGATCTAACAGATGTGCTCCCAACAGTCCGTCCTAAAACAGCAGAGCGCACATTCTCTTCAAGTTCTCGTGAATGTTCTCCAGAGCCGGTCACACATTAGGTCACAAAACAAGTCGAACAAATAAATCCAAAAGAACCGGCGTCACACCAAGCATCTTTTCTGACCCCAACACTATAAAACTAGAAATCAACCCCAAGAAGAAAACTGGAGAGAGCACTGGATAAAGGTGAAACAATATGACTACGTGATGAACGTGCCCAACAAGAAACCAAAGCAGTAAGCAAAATACATGGAGAAAAATTATAATAAAAACACAACAGTCCATCATGTCTGTGCAATACCAATCTACCTCAAGAAGCGAGAAAACGCTCAAATACACAATCTAACCTTACACCCAGAAGAGCTACGAAACTAAGAACAAACCAAACCAAAAACTATCAAAAGGTAGGAAATGGTAAAGATCAGCGTAGAAATAAATTATATAGGAACTAAAAACAAAACAAAACAATACATCAATGAAACCACGAGCTGGTTCTTAGAAAATATCAACAAAACTGATAACCCTTTAGCCACTCATAAAAAAAAAAGACTCAAAATCAGAAATGAAAGAAATAACAACCGACAGCACAGAAATACAATTATAAGAGAATATTATGAAAACCTATAAACCAACAAACTGGACAGCCTAGAAGAAATTAATTTCTAGAAACAAAAGTGAATCAGGAAGACATAGAAAAATTGGAGAGAATGATTAGTAGCAATGAACCTGAACTAGTAATAAAATCTGACAAATAAAAGAAGTGCCTGGGTGGTTCAGTCAGTTAAGCACTTGATTCTTGGTTGCAGCTCAGCTCATGAACTCACAGTTTGTGAGTTCAAGCCCCACATCAGGCTCTGCACTGGCAGCACGGAGCCTGCTTGGGATTCTGTCTCCTCTTTCTCTGCCCCTCCCCCACTCACACTCTCTCAAAAAACAAAACAAAGCCAAACAACTGCCAGAAAGACAAAAATCCAGAAGATAGCTTTACAGATGAATTCTACCATATTTTTAAAGAAGAACTGATACCTCTTCTTGGCAAAATATTCCACATATGACAACAGGAAGGAAGACTTCCAAATCCATGTATGAGGGCAGCTAAATTACACTGATACCAAAAGCTGACAAACACACTCGAAAAATAAAAAAAAAAAGAACTACAGGCCAACATACCTGATGAACACAGATGCAAACACCTCAACAAAACAATAGCAAACTGAATCCAACTATACATTAAAAACAAATCATTCACCACGGTCAGGTGGGATTTATTCTGGATGCAAGAGCAGTTCCATATTCACAGAACAATGTGACACATGGGACCAACAAGGGAAAG
>PISW01013690.1:0-24891 GCA_004023785.1 Mungos mungo
GGGAAGGGGAATTGGGGGTTAGGCCATTTGAGGCCCTCCTGATTTCATCAGATGTCAAGGCAGCACATGATATTGGACCTTAATTTTAGAGTTTTTATTACTCCCATATTAAAAACTGTGTTGGGATGCCTGGGTGGCTCAGTCCGTTGAACATCAACTCTTGATTTCGGCTCAGGTCATGATCTCATAGTTCATGAGTTCAATCCCTACATCCAGCTGTGCGCCCAAAGCATAGAGCCTGCTTGGGATTCTCTCTCTCTCTCTCTCTCTCTCTCTCTCTCTCTCTCTCTCTCTCTCTCTCTCTCTAATATATAAATAAATAAACATTTTTAAAAAAATAAATCAAACTGTGTTGATGGTGAAAGAGAAGAGGACTGACTGCAAGGAGATGAAGCAGAAGTCACCATGACTAAGGCAGCCTCAATTTAAAGAGCGTCATCAGCATCCCGAGTGTACTGCACGGTTTTCCAAAGTGCTCTGCAGTCTTCAGAAGGTTCTTCCTTCTCTCAAGATATTCTGAAACATTGGCAGGGCTGGTCTTTCTGGAAAGCACCTCAAGGGCAATATTTTAGGGCATTTGAGCTCATGAAGATGATGGACATTGGCAGACTCATGTCCTGGAGCCCGTTCAACACCTACGTGTGATTTTAAACAGCCATAAAAATCAAGCTTTATTGATGGGGAAAACATAATATCTTTTTGGAAGTGGGCCCTGTATTGTGCGAAGACAGTATACACAATGTTCCAGCTATAGATAACTGACCCAGGGGTCCTTTGGGGCCATCATGGCCTCGAACATAAACTCGTTAAAGACAGCGTGATTGGCCTCTAAGTCGTGGGTCTCCTGCTGTATTTCAGATGCTCAGATGGGTCAAGCGTCAAATACGTCTCTGTGTGGGGGATGAGGAGATATTTGCGGTGCTTTTTCCTTTTGTTTGTGCACATGGGTATGCATTGCTATTTGTTCCTTTTTATCTTCTGTGTTTTTAGATTAAATTGTTTCTGCACACTTACAACCCCACACAAGAAAGAGGAGGTAGGCATTGAGGTTGACAGTTCCCTGACTTTCTGGGCAAATATGTAAACTTCTCTTGTGGGTCACTTGAAGAGGTGTCTTTTAAACACCCTTCCCTCCCTACGTGTATGTGAGTGCACGCACGCATGCACACACACACACACACACACACACACACACACACACAAAGTTGTATACTCATGCCACAGACACCCTGGTCCAGCCTACCTTTTGCCACTTGCCACCTTGCCCTTTCACTCCTGCCAGAAAGCATATTACCGCCTGTTCCTTTTGGAACACTGTCCCTACCTCTTCTCTTCTCTCCTGTGCCTCCTGCCCCTACCCTCTTCTACCAGCTGACCCCTAGCTCCCTTCGGATCTCCCTTCCTCAGAGTGGTACATATTTTTTTTAGCATTTATTAATTTTTGAGAGGGGGGAGGCGAGGGAGAGAGAGAGAGAGAGAGAGAGAAACAGAGGCTCCATGCCATGAGCGCAATGCAGAACTCAAACATATGAACTGCGAGATCATGACCTGAGCTGCAATCAAGAGTCAGCTGCTTGGCTGACTGAGCAACCCAGGCACCCCAAGAGGTACATACTTTAATTAGAACCCTGTGTCTCCTAGTTTTAAATCCTCCATGTCTGGGGTCTGCCCTGGGGGCTAGGGATGGCCGCCTCTTCAGCTGCAGTGTGTGACCTGACCGACTTAGCAGGGTCAAGACCACAGGAGCCGCTAAGGGCATTGGACCTGCCAAATCCTCCTCCCGAGCTGTTCTCCCTCCTCAGGCCTGTCTCCTCCACTGTGGTTCAGACCAGCATTGACATCCCATGAACTACAAAAGCAGCCCCTCAACTGGCCTTGCCTTGAGGTTCACCCCTGCCCAGTCCGGTCTGGTGACGTGACACCATCCTTGCCTTTGGGCTCTCTTCTACACAGGGTCTGGCTCTGGCTCTCCTTTTGCTTCAGCCCTCCCCATAGACAAAGAATCTGCAGGCCAAAGGGATGTTCCCCTACTCCCTCCCTTGCCCTCCCCCCACCCCACACAAATTCTAGACATCTGTCCTCACATCCATTCTCCTGCAGGCAGAGCAATGAGCAGTATAGGCGCCACTCAGGCCTGAGACATGGCCAAGGGGCAGCTTCTCACCTGGGCGTGGGGTTTGCACGTAGCTAGTACGTAGGCTGAGGAAAGCATACATCTGCCAAGTGGGCCAGATAGTGGGGAGAAGAAAGGTGAGGAGCAGATTGGGGGCCCTGTAGATGTGAGGGGCACTGCTTGAGCCCTCAGGGACTCCTTACTGCCCTCGGGAACATTTGGACATCTGAGAGTGGGATATAAGGCCCAGAAGGTTCTTTCCCTGCCGTGCTTCTCCAGCTCTGGTCACTCTCCCAGTTTCCCTGTCAAATTTGCATTCCAGACCTACTAAACAATCTGGACACTCTGAGCAGACAATGTACCCTGCTTTATCATTGTTTCTTTCCTTTCTGATCCTCTTCCGCCCCGCTGTGCTTTAAGGACCAGCACTAAGACTTGTTGACCCCTGGTGTTTCCCAGCTTCCAGGACTGGGCGTCACATAGCAGGCTCTTGGGGGAACACGTAGGGAAGGGAAGGACGTAGGAAGGGGCCACCAGAACCAGATTCTCTGCCTATGGGGTCAATGGCCCTGAGACTCTGAGCAGCTGTGCTCACGTAGGTTGGAGGTATGAGTGGGGAAAAGAGGAATGAATGGGATAAAGAGCATATAATAAGTGACGAGAAATGTTTACATGGAGACAATAGTGAGAACAAGCCCTCCTCAGATGTTCCCCCGGAATCCGAAGCTCCAGACCCCACACGGTCTATGCCCTGAGCTTGTGGGATGGGCTAAGCCTAAACCCCTCAGCCCTGGCATGGCCACACAAAAGCGGCCCAGACAGTGCACAGCTGAACGGACACGATTGTGTTCCAATAAAACTTTATTGACAAAGAGAGACAGTGGGTCAAATTTGATCCACTGGCCATAGTGTGCCAACCCCTGATCTCAGTGAAGTCACGCATTATCAAACATTATCTAAAAAAAAAGTTAGGGGTATAATACTTTATAAAAGCTGAAGAGATGTTAAAATTATCTTGAAAATGGTAATGAATGAAAACACTAGAGAAGTGTACATGAATAGTAGTAGTAGTAATGTTAATATGTTATACTTACTCCCATTAAGAAAGCACATTTATTAAGTACCCACTGTATACTAGGTGCGTAGCATTCACTATTTCATTCAGTCCTCACAAATATCTTGCAAAGAAAGAAACTGTAACTCACCAATTTACTGATGGGGAAACTGAGGCTCAAACACTAGCTTAAACATTACAGAGTGTTGGAAGAGGGGCTGAATTCTAGTGAACAGCAGTTTCCAGATCCGAAACAGCGGTCTCAAAAAAAGAAATGGAAGCGTGTGAGGGATGTAAATTATAGATAAATAGATGAATAGGTGGCTGCAAACAGACCGTCCCCTGTGGTGTTTAGACAGGAGGGCAGGGCCAGGTAATGTGCCCTTGGCCATCAACCAATTACCGTGCGCTTGCCCTGGCATCTGGGGCTGCACGCTCTTCCCTGGGCAGGGTCCCAGATTTAAATCCTAAACAAGGCAAGCTACGTACGGCGCACTCTGCCAGCGGCGGAGGGCTGGCCTTCTCTGCAAGGGATTTCCTGAGTCACAAGGCAGCCCTCCAGAACTTTCTGGGCCTGTCCAAAGCCAGGCCTGCCTCCGCCCCGAGGGGAGGTACGAGCAGCCGGTGCCACTTGAACACTGAGTCCCCTGCATGGAGGAGGCCAGATTTAGCAATCTGTCACACACAGCCCGCCTCATCGTGACACCGGGCTCGGAGAGGCAGGCGGCACAGGCAGGCAGAAAAGCATCTGTCGGCATGCAGAGCGGACAGGGATTAGAGAGGATGGGGGAGGATAATTATGGCATTTGCTTTCCTATAAAGTGCGTGTCAGGAGGAAAGGATTAAGCTAATTGAAGAAATCTCCAGCACTTACGTCAAAGGTGGCTGCAACGCGATTGCTTTATCTTGCATCTCACCTGCTTCTGAGAGCCAGCTCCCGGAGGCCTACCCACATCTCCACTTTGTCCCCAGCAACTCTTTGCAGAAATAGTCTGAGTTGGCGTTAGCCATTCTGCAAAAGAGAGGAGCTAAAAATAAGTGCATATGAAGGAGGATCCCTGCCTTTTTTTTTTTTTTAACTTCCAAAGCTCACATCAAGTTTCCCAGAGAAAGACGGAGAGCCGATGTTCCCGAGGTTTTACATAGTTGTGTACGTGTGACAGGTGAAATAAATGGCCCTGAGTGCGTACTATGCAGAGGCAGGTGGCGGCCTCTCTCAAACTCGATCTCCTTTCCATCTCTCTGGAACATTAGCTCGTGCTCCTGAGGGCCATGTCGCACGCAGAGAAAGCACAACCTTCCCCATCATTTATCATCGCCCTCCACCACGCACGCCACCTGGGGTCCAAACATCCAAACCCGGAGCCAACTGGAAAGAGACAGGCTTTTGTCTTCTGTCACACAAACGGAACTTGGTCTTTGAGTTGGCAGGTGACAGATTTTGGAGTCCTCTCCCAGTGAATTTGGAAAAGCAGTAAATAGTCAGAAAGGTTGCCTCTTTCTTTGATTCAATGTATTATACTGTATCTACCCAAATAATAGTTGACAAATGGACTGCTATTTCCCAATGGGTAAAATATCACATCTGAAAAATATAGCCAGTTGCCTAATTTTCGCCATGATGCATTCTTAGACTGTCTTAAGAAATGGATTGCCGGATGAATCCAGAAATGTTTGTTTGAGTGCCTAGCCCTGGAGACCTGGCTCTGCTCTCAGTCACTGTCTAGATTTCTGACCTTGGTTGAGGTATTTCAACTCACTTTGGTTTCTTCATTTGTCAGGTGGGGGGACGCCGACTCCCCACATCGAGTAGTTGTGAAGGCTATAGTCAACGGCTCAAGGGGATAGGGGGCACTCAGGAATGGGAGCGGTCCCCACTGTCATACCTGCGACAAGCCATGACTGAGGTGTGGTGGTAGAGTTCTCCAGGGAACCAGACAAAAAGATATAAATATGCAGATATGTAGTATGTGCAAATAGAAGTATGTAAGTAAGTGTGTGTACATATGGGTGTGTGTAGAGAGCGTGGGGAGTGGATTTTAAGAAATTGGCTTGAGGCACCGCGGTGGCTCAGGCGGCTAAATATCTGACTTCAGCTCATGTCATGATCTCGCAGTTCATGAGTTTCAACCCCCATTGGGCTCTGTGCTGACAGCTCAGAGCCTGGAGCCTGCTTCGGATTCTGGATCACCCTATTTCTCTGCCCATCACCCGCTCATGTTCTGTCCCTCGGTCTCTCAAAAATGAATACATGTTAAAAAAAATTTTTTTAAAGAAATTGGCTCATGCACAGGGCACGTGGGTGAATTAGTCAATTAAGTGTCCAACTCTTGATTTTGGCTCAGGTCATGATCTCATGGTTCAAGAATCTGAGCCCGTTTCAGGCTCTGTACTGTCAGCGTAGGCAGTACTTGTATGTGTATACTTGGGATTCTCTCTCTCCCTCTCTCTCTCTCTGCCCCTACTCCACTTGCACACATGTGAGCACTCTCTTTCTCTCTCAAAATAAATAAATACATTTAAAAAGAAAAAGAAATTGGCTCGTGCAACTGTGGGGGCTGGCAAGTCCAAAATTTGCAGGGCTGACTGTCAGTCTGGAAATTCCAGCAGGAATTAAAGTTGCAGTCTTGAGTCTCAAGAGAGTTGGGAGGCAGAATCCCTTCCGCTTCAGGGACCTCAGCTTTTTCTCTCAAGACCTTGACCTGATTGGCTGAGGTCCACCCACGTTGTGGAGGGTAATCTGCTTTACTCAGAGTCTACCAATTTGAATGTTAAGCACATCATTAAAAAATACTTTCAAAGTAGCATATGGATTGGTACTGAACCCAACAACTAGGCATCATAGACTAGCCAGGTCGACACATGAACTAAACAACACAGGTATGTCCTCTCTTATTTCAGGGAAAACTGTGCCTGACCAAGCAGTGAGAATGGAATCAACCTTAGATTAAAAATACACCTTTGGGAGCACCTGGGTGGCTCATTAGGTTGACTCTTGATCTCAGCTCAGGTCATGATCCCAGAGTCACAGGATGGAGTCCCAAGTCAGGCTCCACACTGAATGTGGAGCCTACTTAAGGTTCTCTCTCTTCCCATCCCTCTGCTGCCACCCTCAAAATAATAAATAAAATAAAATTAAATTAAATTAAAAAACCATGTCATTAAAAAGCACAACAGCCACACAGAAGGTACAACAGTTGATGCCTGCATAGTCCCCTCAAGTCTGTCCACGTCGTAAAGCAGGAAGACGCCCTGGTGTGATGGGAAGCGCTTCATGCAGAGCTGGCGTCCCAGGTTCCAGCTCCTGTGCTCTGGGGTGAGTAGGTGGATTTTAGGCAGGTCACTAAGTGTCTAAGCCTCCTCAGCAACCATGCATAATAAACACATCTGCCAGGCCTGCTGCCAATGGGGCGTCATGAGAACAAAATGAGGCAACCATTGGCAAGGCTTTGTAAGGAAATGGCGAGGCATCCTCGTAGAAGCCATTATCCTACAAGGAACATGATGCTCTGAGCAGATTGAGTCCAGTTATCTGTATGAAAGCAGATAAAAGGAAATTCTACGGGGTCATAGTGTGACCTCACTCTAATACTTTAGCTGACATAATCATGAATGTGTTCCATCAATATGCTCACCTTCTTGGGATTTCAGATGGCTTTTTGGATGTGAATTCAATGACCAAGTTGTCTGAACACGAATCTTTTTCCCCCTCTCTCAGTAAACTTCTCCAGAATTTGAGCAGGGCTCAAAGCAGCAGGTCCAGGAAATGTTTGCTGTGGATAATTCATTCATTACAGAGATATTTCTAGAGCCCTTGCCATGTGCTGGGCACTGCCCGGGGCCCTGGTTGGACAGGGTGGTGACTTTAAGTCAAGAGCCCAGCCTTGGCACAGGGTAAGTGCTTGATAAATGCCAGCTATTTACTATTTGTTCATTTGTTCTTATGTGACCATTTTTTAAAGCGAAGGACAGGATTAATGGTTTAAACTAAAGACAAGGCTGAGCCAACATGCCTCCCTCCCCCCAACCTCTGCAGCTCCCTCAAAGACGCCAGGCCTACAACTCAGCATCCGGTTCAACAGCACTCTGAAGTCAGGACAGCAAAAGCCCAGAAAGAGTGAAGCAATCGTTCTTTGGAAAACTTCACCATCAGAGGAAATAGTCCTGTGTTGTCTCTTAGAACACTTCACACTTCATTGGGAAGCTATAAAGACAATTACCAGGTCATTAGCAAAGGTTATTGTTATTTTTTTTTAAGATCTAAAAGCTTCTCTCCCAGAATGACCTTAGCCAGCATTTCAGTAAGAGACAGTTGCTGTAGCGGAAAGAGGGAGAGATTTGGGGTGGAAATGGGGGCGGGGGGGGGGGGCTTCACTGGGTGCTTAATCTTCTCGGAACCTCAGTTTCCTCAACTCTGCGCTGAAGCTAAGAGCCCCTGCCCAGCTCGTTGGACTGTTTGAGAGGCTGAAATAGAATGGCTTTGGGAATAACGCTTACACACCCTGGGCACAATGAAGGCACTTCGTAAATGCCCTTGGTTCCGCTTCCTGGCTCCATGCCACCCACGTTTGGGGTCAGAGGTATGAACGGATAAAGAAGGAAGGACAGAAAGGGACACCAGCTCCATCAGGATAGGCTAGACAATCAGGAAACCTCAGCAGCAGAGGACAACCGAGTTCATTTCTCACTCGCACCCCATGCCCATCACGGGTTGACAAGGTAGCTTTACTCATTGTGACCATTCAGAAACCTGACGGATCCCTGACAGAAGGCCCGTCTTATTCCGTGATTGCAAGATCACAGAGGAGGAAGGAAAGGGAGCAGGATGAATCATAGGCTGACTCTGAAAGTTTCTGCCTGGAGGTGAGACATATTAATTCCACTCACATTCCATTGACTAAAGCAAATCATGTGTCCACGCCTGAGATCGAGGGGTTGGGAGTGGATTAGGCAACCGCAGCATGGACGGGAGGTATAGGAAGAGATCAACATACAGGAACTTGGACCTAGCAAACGTCCATCTATTATAAAAAGTAGGTAGAAATCTAGCAAAGTTGAGGCTTTGAATATAATCTCTTGTCATCATCAACTCGAATTCATTTTTTTAAGCTCGTTTGTTTATTTTTGAGAGAGACAGAGACATCGTGAGGGAGGGAGGGAGGGACAGGGAGTGAGGGAGATGACCCCAAGTAATATATGGGGCTTGATCTCACAAACTGTGAGATCATCACCTGAGCTGAAGTCAAAAGTCAGATGTTTAACCAACTGAGCCACCAGCCATCTCATGTTCAAAGTTTTCTTTAATGATGTTTTTTTACTTTAATTTCGTTATTCAAAAATTAACGATTATTTTCAAAAAGAAAAAAGTGCAGTGATACAAAACCCAATCCTAAATCTGCTCAAAAGTACATTTCAATTTTAAAAACGTAATGGTGTTGGCCTTGAAATAAAAGTTAAAACTGGAATATACAGTTTGACATGGTCAGTGAGTGTTACCTTTGATATCTAATCAGTTTGACTTTTCCTTGGGAAAATATTCAATGCTAACCCACAAACCCCTGAAGCTTTCTGCCAATGGGAAAAGACTTGGGCCAACAAGTAACAGCATTCTCAAGATAGGCTTAAACCACAGATCCTTTGTGGAAGGCAAGTAACAAAGTATCTAACTAAGGAGGTTTAAATCCTGAGAATGTGTTTTTGCCCAAGTCATCTAAAGATAGGGAGACCCAGTGTTAATTTAGCAATTCCACAATGTCACAATTCTGGGTCAGCTTCTCTGCAATGCTCTGGGCCTTTGTGGTCACAAAACGGCTGCAGTGGCTCCAAACAACAAATTCTCATAAGACATCGTTTTAAAAGAAATGTCAACAATTCCGGAGGAGCGTTGCCATTTGGTAGAGGTATTGCTTCAATTTTCTTCATCTGCTCCAAGTCCCAAGTAAGCTAGATCCTCTCCTGGAATAAGGACTTACGCAGATCGCTCTAACCATATATGGCTTTCTTTACTCGAAGGGTGAATAAACAATTGTGTGAGATATTTGATAAAAGGATTTTGTGTCAAGACAACAGAAATTTAAATGGAGTTCCAGCCTTTTAAAAGCAAGCCTTCTCGTGTAAAATGTTTGCAGGGTCCGGTGTATTTACGATAGACTGACATAATTTTGCCACATAAGAAACACTGGGGTTTTGGGGGGAGGGGGTGGCAAGGGAAGATCCTTATCATGTGCGTTGATAAATGTCAAAGTGATAAATGTGTACCTCATTTCTTCTCCTCGTATTTCCCAAAGTAAGCCAGGACTAATGTATAAAAGGCAGGCGTGCACATTCACAGTGACAGAGTGCACTGTTATCCGCTTCCATCAACGGGAAGCTCTTCTTTCCAAAAGGAAGTTGGGGTGATCGCTAGTGTGTCTGTTATTAGCCACATCCATGTGCGGCAGCATATTTTCCATCCTACATTTGTTTGCAGTAAAAGCACATATTAAAAATACTTTTACATTTACAAAGTGACACACACACATACACACACACACACACACACACACACACACACATAAAATCTGAGAGAAAATACTTCTTTTTTCACTAGGAGACCATTCATGGACCACAGGTCAGGAAGCCCTGCTCGTAAACAATTCTCTTCTCTTCCTAGCAGGACAGAATGGTAAACGGTACTTCTCCAGTGTGATCTCAGAGTTCTGCCTCCAAGAATACCACCTCCGTGGGACGTGCTAAGAGATTGGGATGCAACTGGTTTTCAACCCTGCACTTATCACAGATAAAACGGGTTAGAGAGAAAGGAGAGGGATCGTTTTGGATGCACCGGGTAGAGAGGGAGGCGTGGTCTGCAGAGTGGCTCACTTTCTACCTCGGAGACTTTTATTAGACCAGCAATTCTCTCCAAACCTCAATTTCCTTCCCTTCCCTGAAAACATGAGAGGCATCATTCTCCTCAGTGGGACTGAGCATTTTTAAATTACTGAAAATGATTCTGAGCTTATGACTGAAAGTGACCAGAGGATGTTTTATTGTCTAAGTGTGACCAGTGAACGAAAAGGAGCAGCCTGAATTTCTACGAGCAGGCAGAGGGAGGACTCCCCTCTTCCCAGGGAGCACATTTAAAGGAGGTTGGGTGGGAGATTGACAAAGCTTGTGTGTACAATTCTATCCCCATGCAGGTTCACCATATTGGTTTTGTATTCATGGGGATCCACATGAGACGGAAGGTGAGTGCATCCTACCCTCATACTGTCCTCTTCCTCTGTAGAGACAGCAGGGTGAGGGACAGCAATCAGAGCTCACGTCAACCTCACAAACCCACCAGGAGGAGATGGGATGCTGCTCTTTAGTCCTCAGATGCTTCAACACCGCTGTGGCAACAGATAAAATGGGCAAGGCATTGTGAGAGGTGCTAACATGTGGCTATTTTAGTTTTGATCAGGCCAGAGGGAGAACCAAGGGCCATGTGCAAGTCCAAGCTCACTACGCCATGTCTTGAGCAAGTCACTCAACTTGCTTTTGATTTTTCCCACCTTTTCTGTGTACTTAATTTGCATGTGGGTTTGCTCACTCTAAGGCCGTTAGTGTGGGGGGAGGGGTGCTCTTCTCAGGGCCACGGGGAGAGAGGCTGGTATCATCCATACTGAGCTACAACCACTGCCCTACACAGTCAGGCTCTGGCTGCCCCCCGCTCACTTCCTTTTGGGGGCTGCTGGTGATAGAGTCTATTGTATTTTCACTGTATCTCTTGTAAGTCTTACCAGCCAAACATACTCTTCTAAATCCATGCATTGAATATATTCGTTCTCCACACACATAAATGTACAGTTCTTCGTGTATAGATGAGTATGTGTGAGTATACCGTCTTATGGATACCAAAGACCTTTAGTATACTTACTATTTAACCTAGTAAACGTCCTTCCTCCTGCACAATAGGTTCAGGTCTCCAACACTAGCCGTCGGCATTCATTATTGCAAGGATTCTGATAAATGTCTACCTTCATTTAAAAGAAACTGATTTCTGGGACATCTGGGTGGCTTAGTCAGTTGAGCGACCGAATTCTGCTCAGATCATGATATTGCGGTTTGTGAATTCCAGTCCCACATCAGCTTCTGCACTGATAGTTCAGAGCCTGCTTGGAATTCATTCTCTCTCTCTCTCTCTCTCTCTCTCTCTCTCTCTGCCCCTCTCCCCTCACTCTCTTTCTCTATAAATAATAGACTTTAAAGAGTAGAAAAGCAGCTCGGGGGATGGAATCTTCTGCCGCAGGGGTGTGGGTCCCAGAGAGGAGTCAGAACCCAGCTTTACAGGCTTCTGCCTCCTTTATGGCCTGCTCCCCCTTCCTCCCTTCTCTGGCCTCCCTGCCTCTTTCCTCCAAAATGGCCTCAACTGCTTTGACTCCTTCTTCTGTCACACAGCTTGTATCAAGCTCCTTCTCTAGAACATGCACTCCCAGATCTGCGATGATGGCATTGCACTCAGATGGACAAACTTCCCAGAAGCCTTTCTCCTTTAGACAATTTTAAAAGTTTAGGGCACCTCGGTGGCTCAGCCAGTTAACCTATTGACTTCAGCTCAGGTCATGGTCTCGTGGTTCAGGAGTTCGAGCCCCATGTCGAGCTCTGGAGCCTGCTTCGGATTCTGTGTCTCCCTCTCTTTCTACCTCTCCTCAGCTCACTCTCTGCCTCTCTGTCTCTGTCTCTCTCTGAAAAATAAATAAACATTAAAAAAATTTTAAGTTTGCCTTTGGTTAAATTCTCTCATTTTTTAGATTTCTGACAAGATGCTCAGAGCTCAGTTTTACTAGAGTGTTCTCCTCAGGGCACTGGCAAAGGCAAATGAAGAAGAAGGAGAAGAAGAAGAAGAAGAAGAAGAAGAAGAAGAAGAAGAAGAAGCAGAAAAAGAAGAAGAAGAAGACCCAGATTTATAAAGAGGAGGCATTTATGGTCACCCTTAAGAGTTGCCATGGAAAAATGCTCCCGCCTGATTTTTCTACGCTCTCTGGTTTCCCTTCACTTCGCTTTTCTTCTCAGCAGAGTGGAGATGCTGGTCCTTCCCAGATAGAACTGTTTACTGCTGCCTCCCTGAGAAGCCGAGGCACAGAGCTTTTGCAAAAATCTGGCCACTTTGATATCAACAGTGACTTGGGCCCAGAGAGAATGTTGTTCTTATTGCCAGATTGCAAAAACGCCCTCTTGAGTTTTCCCCAAACACCTCCTTGCTGGAGAGTTCTCTGCCTGGGAGAGGCAGGGTGAGGGGTCGAAACAGCTAGCGAGCAGAAAGCAGCGGGCGTTAGTCACACGGGGGAGAAGTTGCAGATAAATTTTAAGAGCCACTGCAAACTCAGGGCCATATGGTGTCCAGAGGCATTTCTGTTTTAACAGATACATCTTGGGATCTTTGAAGGAATGGCTGCACTGCAAACTCGTCAATTAATCAACCCTCCCAAGGTCGCCAGGGATGCCGTGGATTGGGCCTGGGCAACAGGGGCCTGGAGGAACCAGCTTTAATTAAAGGATTTGTGCAGTAACGGAATCCTCAAATCCGTTGAGCAATGTTGCATGACGTGGGCCTTTCAATCCCGGTGTGCATTTTCATGGCTGCAAAGAAGCGACAAATATCCTGACCAAGCACTTCCGGAGAGGGTGAGAAACCCTGAGAAGCCCCTCTGAAGGACAGGAGGATGGAAAACAAGCCCAAGCAAATGAAAAGAAAGGGGAAAAAATGGCACTCTGCAGCAGCAGGAAGGACGTCCATCCTCGGAACTCTTGTGATAAAGTCCTGGGAGGGTCGTTAGGCTGCAGGATTTTTTTTTTTACCTCAATACCCAGGATTCAGTCGTTGTCTCCTGCTCGGAAGAATGAAGAGGTGAACACAAAATGAGCAGCAGCCCAAAGTTTATTAGAGCATAAGATCAGAAAGGAAGAATGGTAGGAAAGCTCTCTTTACAGAGACGGGACACTCGGAAGTGAATATCCGTGGACTACAGGCGAGGGTCCTTGTTTTAGGTTCTGGTCGGTCCTCCCCCATCCCTTCCCCTTGTTCCTCCTCAGATTCTACCCTTATTGACTGGATAGCTCCCGGTGCTGGGTTGTCTATTCCTGATTCGCTCCTTTCCATTGGATGAGAGGTGGCCTCTGGCCATGCTTAGGTCTTCACTCAAATTCCCAGGGAAACCTGAGGGGGAGCAGGTGGAGTCTGTTACATTCTTAAGAGGAACCTTATGCCTGAGGGGACTTGTTGTGGTCAGATACTCGCAGCATTGTTCCAGAATAGGTGTTTTCCCCACCCATGGACCTCAGGCCCTGATCTTTCCCTCTCTGCCTACTGAGTCCTATCTTTTCCTATCATAGTTACTATTTTTTAATAAAGTAGTTTTTTAAGTTTTATTTGATTTGATTTGAGAGAGACAGGGACAGCGACAGTGGGAGAGGAGCAGAGAGATGGAGAGACAGAGTCTCAGGCAGGCTCCATGCCGCCAGTGCAAAGCCCAATGTGGGGCTTGAACTCACAAAAATGTGAGATCGTGAGTCAGACTTGACTGATGGAGCCAGCCAGGAGCGCCTATGGTGGTCACTATTTTAAAGAAGAATTGCTTTGTGGACATTAAGTGTTTTGACATTCGTTGCACTCAGACACTCACCAACTATCTCCATTCGAATTGTTAGCTGTGATTTGAATGGAATCACTGATGAATGAAAGAAGCAGTCTTACAGTTTGTGAGGCCCACAAGCTGGGACTCCTTCGGATTAATTCTGCCCTCTAGATGCTTTTTGACAGCAGAATATTCTTGCAGGGAAGCCATCGGCTTCTGAAAACACCGCTACCCTCTTTTGACCAAGTGTGGACTCACTGGGCCCATTCCACACACAGCCCCACCCGTCCGGCTCTTGAAGGGTTATTTCCTTCTGTGACCTTGATCAGACGTTTCCCTGAAACTGTGTTCATCCTTTCTCTGTCATTTGACATGTGTGAATTCCACGCGCGCACACGCACGCACACACACACACACACACACACACACACCATTTTCTTATGAGGGTGTTCCAGCTTGTGGCTCCTGCACAGAAAATATGGACCAGAAATCATGCCGCTCCTTGGACGCTGACGGACACTCCACCTCACTGCTGATTGGTGCCGGACCACCACGAAGTCTGTGGGATCTGACTGGGTTCCCACATCTCTTCAAAGAACCATAATTTAAATTCCAAGCATCGGCTTTTTATCAGGAACCACCTTAAGGTCATCTTTATGTGTTTTCATAAAGTGCTATCAAATTTTCGTACATTGTTCAGTGTGTCTTATCTAAGTAACCCGCAGGCCCGGTGACTCTCAGAACTGAGAGAGCAGCTTTCTTTCTTTCTTGATAACCAGATATGTACAGCACACCATCTGAGCTCAGGCTTCCCCAACAAAACCCCGGAGACAGGGTGGCATAAACAATTTATTGACATCGTTAAGGTTCCTGCAAGGCTGAGTTCTGATGAGGTCTCTCGAAAACTCTGTCTTCTCACTGTGTCCTCACAATGGAAGAGAGAGTGAGCTTTCTGGTGTCTTTTTTTTTTTTTTTTTTTTTAGAAGGAAACTAACCGAGTCAAGTCAGAGCCCTATGCTATGGCCTCATGTAACCTTAATTACTTTCCGGAAAGGTCCCACCCTCCAATTCAGTCACACTGAGAGTTAAGACTTCAACATATGAATCTGGGGAGGAGATAGGATTTAGTCCATAGCAACACAGGTACACAATCTATTCAATTTTCTTCCTCTCTTGATGCTAGGTCTGTCAGATCTAAGTTTTAGACTCAATTCCACTGGCATTTTTTAATGTTTATTTATTTATTTTGAAAGAATGAGGCAGGGGAGGGGTGCAGAGAGAGAGAGGGAGAGAGAGAGAGAAAGAGAGAGAATCCCAAGCAGGCTCCGCACTATCAGCACAGAGCTTGACTCAGGGCTCACTCTCATGAACCATGAGACCATGACCAGAGCCAAAATCAAGAGACAGATGCTTAACCGACTGAGCCATCCAGGCACCCCATCCACTGGCATTTTTAATCTAAATTTCCATTTATAATTTGTCCATACTTCCCTTCCCTTATAACTCAGTATTTATTCTGTCTTCCTTGTTTTCTTTTAAATTTTTTTTTATGTTTTTTTATTTATTTTTGAGAGACAGAGAGAGACAGCATGAGCAGGGAGGGTCAGAGAGAGAGGGAGACACAGAATCTGAAGCAGGCTCCAGGCTCTGAGCTGTCAGCACAGAGCCCGATGCGGGGCTCAAACCCATGAACCATGAGATCATGACCTGAGCCAAAGCCGGACGCTTAACCGACTGAGCCACCCAGGTGCCCCTATTCTGTCTTCCTTGTAAGGATGCGCAACTTTGTCTTGTTATGTTGTTTGTTTACTCCATATGTGTAGATATTAAGCTTTAATGATAAATCTTCCAAATAAATTTTGGAAACTGATGGGACATGATGATAAACACAAGAAGAGATTTGTGCTGTGATGCCATGAGGAAAGATACCCTTCAGAGGTGTGTTGTTGGTTTGTCGTGGAGATCTGATCGGCTTGTTTCTGAAGGTCTCAGCTTGCAGCACCCATGAAGCTAAGGCTGGCTTGTGGAAAGGCCCAGCAACAGAGGTGGGTAATGCTGAAAACCAGATGAGCTCTGTTTTCTATACTTTTCTCCAGGTAAGTTACTCCAACAACAGAGTACTAAGAATTGGTAATTGGATTCTTTATCAGCCACGGACACAGTAACTAGTCATCTTTTACTTTAAAAGCATGGATATTTGATCAGTAACAAGATTCTTCCCTCTTATCTATGCTTTATACCCAATTTGCTATGAGCTTCTGCGGATGTGACGTCCTTGCTATCTCTCAAATGCATTCAAATACATTTTCTCTCCTCCTTGTCTTCTACCTGCCTCCTTAGTTTGGGCCTCACCTGCTTTTTCACTCACACTGCTAAAATCAACTCTGTAGTGGGCAGTCACGTTTGGGACCAACCAGAATCCTTTCTACATGTGGGAGATGTCCTCACCTTCATAGGATAGAAGCCCAGAACTGGTTTTCCCAGCATCCCTTGCAGCCAGGATGCAGACATTGACTTGGCCTCCAATCAAACATTTCCCACGCAAGGCTTTGGGTCAGAAGTGATGCAGTGACACAGGCACCATGTCAAAGTCCCCTGGCAGAGGTGATGGCAGACACTCTCAGGTTCCAGGGCAGTGGTTCCGGAAACATCAAGGCATGCGGACCAAACGTTCCTAGAGAAGCTGACTATCCCTACCAAAATGATCACGACAGGAGACGCCCAGCAGGACAAACATTTTTAGACAATAGGCACCTTCCTCCAGCCAACACCACAGGGAAATGCTGCGACACCCCCCCAGCACCTAACAACAAAGGGCAAACCCCCACTCTCGGCAGGCTCTGGGCGGGTGCGCCCAACTCCCTTCGGGGTGGTGTTAGAAGAGGCCAAGTAGGGAGCCAGAATTTCATCCCCAACAGGTAGTACTGTACGGGAGGGAGGGAGGAAGCCACCTGATTGTTTCCCAGCCCACCCCCTGCAAGATCTAGCTATCTGGGGTTCTTTCATATTTCCCCCCTTTTCACAAATCTCCCTGTTGATTTAAGCAATTTAAATAGGTATCAGAGTCTCATAGTCAAATGTACTGTGGCTCAGACAAACAAAACTCAACAGAACACCTGGTACACAGGCCTACTAATTGTTTGAAAGATGATGTTGGTGGAGAAGCTGCCTTTTAACGTACATCCTACCCCCCTCCCCCAGCCTTCCTTTCTCAAATCAAATGTCACCAGCTCAGAGACTGCTTCTCTAAACTCCTGCTCCAAATTCTGCCTCTCCAGGAGTCTCATGGTCCTCCGGGCAGTTCTAATCATGTGTGTAATTGTACCTCCACCAGCAATCGCCTTCCACACTAACCCAGGCTCCCTGGGAAGAGGAAGCATGTTACTGTTCAGTTTGCACACAGTAGGTGCTCAATAAATAAGCAAGCCTCTGAGACAGCCCCTATAGTTATTCCCTTGTACACCTGTCAGGTTTCTCATGCCAACGGGGGAGGCGATGCAGGGCAAGGTGCTCAAATGTGGGACATCAACCTTTTAAAAATAACGTGTCCCCAACTTCCCTCCTCCCTAAGCCTGCTCCCCGCACTGGGCAAACTTCCAAGAAGGGGGCACTGACTGTGATGTCCCCTCCACACTTATCCTGTCTTGGGCAGAGAGAGGGAGAGAAGGAAGAAGGCAGGGAGGCGGTGGCACAGACCCGTTTTCCCCAGAGAAGGCACCTGGCCGGCCCCTGGGGCCACCCCAGGGAGGAGCCCGCGGCTGGCATACCCAGCCAGAATGCCCGAGAATGAACTCCTGATGACCTGCAGCCATGAACCTCGTGCCGATGTCACAACAATCCCCTCTGTCTTCCAGAATTCAAAATATCAGTGTTTTTGTCCACCTTCATCATTTTAAATTGGTCACATAAGGAGTGCGTTGCAGCGGCTGTTGTTTTTCAGTGTGTGGAAGATGCTTTCGTGCTGAGACCTCTCCTTGGCCTGTTGCTACCTGGAACAAATGTTGCGACCAAATTACCATCCCCTGGAAATAGCAGCCTGAATGGGAGATGCTGACCACTACTAACCTGAGCCGTGCAAATGGCACTGATAGAATATCTGAAATAAATGAATACAGCAAAAAAAGAAAGAAGGAAACAGAAAAAAGAGAGAAGAAAAAGACTGAGGTATGGGTTTCCTTAACACAGCAGAACCAGGTGGCTCTGAGCCCTCCGTGAATAGGACGGCCAGAGACGCCCCGCGTCGATGGGAAAGCCTTTGCTGACCTTTGCATAGTATTGTGTTCTGCCGGCGCTGGTCCAAGCGGAGAAACTGGCTCTGTAATGAGGTCTGGTAATCAGAGAAACGTCAGGGAGCGATCCAGCCCCCAGCTCTCACCGGCCGTGGCCATGGGGCTGTGCCTCTCGGATCACAAGGAAGCACGTGTGATCTTACATGCATGAGGTCTTGCATTCATAGAACTTTGAATCTTGTTCAAAGGTCTCTTTGAAAGAGGCAAAATGGGCATTTAACATTCCATTTTCTAGGTAAGGAAGTCAGCAACAAGTTCACCACTCATCCAAGGCTAGAGTTCAAATTTTCTGATTCCTAAGTCAGTGCGCATCCCACCAAAATCATGTTTGGAGATGTAAATAAGAATAATGATTGTAACAGGAATGGCGGCTGCCATTCTTTGAGCGCTCATCATGTGATAGGGGCTGCAGTATTTCAATGAACATCGTCCCGTTTCAAAGAGCTAGGAGTGTCATTCTCTCCATTCTATGGGTGAAGGTACTAAAGCCCAGAGAGGTTAAATAACTTGTCAAAGGTCACACAGCCAGCAAGAGGCAAAACTCAGAGCCAGAAGACTCAATTCCTACACATGAGGCCTTGCCACGTTCAGCCTCGAGAGAAAGAGTTACACTGTTTCACGATGTGTTTTTATTTGTTCATTCTCTTACTTTAAAAGTAATTTAGTTACATCATTTAGAAACTAAGGGAGCTTCACTCCAGAGACTCTTCCAGCAAAATTTGGAAGATTACTTAATAGCAAAGAAAAATGTGTCTGATAAACATTTACATATAAAAGCAGGATACAAAATTGAAAGCACGCAAGGATTGGAGCTATGTAAAATAAGCATGGGAAAATAAAAAACTGTGAGGAAACACATCAAGACATTGTCAGTAGCTGTGTTGGAGTGGTATGATTATGTGAAATTTTCTTAATGTTCTCTATTTCTAAATTTTCTGTGGGTTTTTTTTTTAATTTAAGGAAATGTGAAAAGCTTCCCAAAAACATAGCTTGAGTTATTGCTTTGAATCTTTGGCATTTGGGGAACCACAGAGGGGAAAAAATGGTGTTATAAATAGCAAAAAAGTTGAGAGCAGCTTGCATTTTTCATTTTTATTGTATCAAAGCTTCAAGGAATTTGTCTGGATTATACCAGTAAGAATTTGCCCCCGCTGCTTCCCCAAAGAAAGAGGAGAAGGGAGAGAGGGAGAGGAGAAAGAAGAGAGGGAGGGAGGGGCGGAAAAGGGGGTGAGTTTTGTCACACAGCAGAAACATTAAATTTCATTGCTTTGTTTGGGAACTACTTAACAAGACCACAAACAGTAATCTGGCTGGGTAATTAAAACAGTGTAAATGTCACTATTCCAATCTTTGACATTTGGTTTGGGTCCTGATAGGGCAGCATGAATTATAGAGGAGGAATCTCCCTGTTGCGAGCACATGTGTTAATAATCCTGGCACAAGGCTTTAATATTCCTCCAGATATTTGAAGAACTCTGTGTAGCTAGAAATATGCTGTTCCGCCAGCACTCCGTCACACACTGCCCCACGGCCCCTCTTCTAGCGCTGCTTTGTACTGCAATGTGGCGGTCTTGAATCATTTAAACTCCGCGTGTACTGAGTCTGGGTTTGCCATAGACATGGCATCTTACCTGAGGACACCGAGCGTGTGCTATTTCTTACTAACACAATGTCATATACACCAGACAAGGTCAACCGCAGTGGAATAATAAGAACAGCGCCCATCTATTGATCTCTTACTACACTGGGCACCGTGCTTCCTGCTTCCCAAACACTTTCTCTTTCTCTTTTTTTTCCAATGTTTATTTTCTTGAGGTGGGGAGGGGCAGAGAACAAGGGAGACAGAGGGGCCAAAGCTCTGAGCTGTCAGCATAGAGTCCGATGCAGGGCTCGAACCCACGAACCGTGAGATCATGACCTGAGCTGAAGTCAGACGCTTAACTGACTGGGCCACCCAGGCGTCCCTGAACACTTTCTCTGTTAATGAGGAGCAGTGAATACAGTGGTTAGAGCAGCTAGCCAGCCCGCGTGAATCCCAGCTCCACCATTTACCGGCTCTGTGACCTCTCACAAACTTTTCAGCCTCGTTGTTTCTTGGTTTCATCCTCTCTAAAATGAGCAAACGATGGTACCTTGCTACTTAGGGCTACTGCAAAATTAAAGGAGTTGATGTACATGGAACGCTTGCACATGGCAGGAAATCCATTGATATTAGCTTTTATTACATCTGTTTCATCACTATTGCTGTTCATTCTCAGAACTCTCCCATCTTGCCTTCCCCATCTCAATAGGTGGCACCACCTCCCTCCTCATTGCCAGCGTCCCAAGCCAAGGATCGTCCTTGGTTCCTTCCTTGCCTCCTTCGAATCCAACAAGTCCTGTCAGCTTGATTTCTAGACTATCCTGAATCCTCCCACTGGATTCCACGCGGGAAAACAGCATTGTGTGTAGCTCTGCCTGGGTTAGGAGCCAGCTTCCTCCACTTACTGTGTACTGGGGGATGGGCAAAGTACTGGAACGCTCCCTGGGAAAGCAGTAGAACCTACATCATCGTCATCAGACAATCCAAGGAAAGCACTTGAAACCATCCTGAGCCGAGAAGCCACACAGGCAGTGTCATGGCTGCTGTTATGTCTGCTACTTGTGGGCTGATCCGGTTGCCATCAGCTCTCTCTGGGACTGAGGCTGGAGCCACTTAGAATCGCTTCAGTTCTTACCCTTCTACCCTTTCACCACATAGTAGCCAACAGGATTTTGCAAATATATACATAAAGTTGTATCTCACCCCTGCTAAGTATCTTCCAATGGCTTCCCATTGCATGGATAAGAATCCAAACCCTTGGCTCTGGCCTACAGGTCGCTATTTAAGGTGGCCCTGTCTATTCTGACTCACTTTGGATGGTTATCCTTGCTTCACGATAATCTAGGAGCACTGATCATTTTTTAGTTCCTTGAATGTGCCAGGCTTCAGCCTGCCACAGGGCCTTTGCACCTGCTGTTACTTCTGTCCCCAGAACATTCATTCTGGCCCCTCTCTATATTTGCAGCTCTCCAGGGCTCAGACGTTTTCTCTTCTGCCAGGATTTCCTTATCCTGTCTAGGGGTGCCACTCCCCATTCCCCGATTGTGTCACCCTGTCGTTGGTTCTTTGTAGCCATGTTTGACAATATCTTGTTTGTTTATTTGCTCACTGGTTTATCTTCTGCCCACCCAACTAGCATATAGCTTGTTCCAGTTACTAGGGTGGCATAAAAAATCACCCCAAAGCTTGTAGCATAAAAGAACCACTGATTAGCCTCACAGATTATGAAGGTACAAAAGTCTGATAAGGTGCAGCTGACCTCTTAGGACCTCAGATGGAAGATTCACAAGCTGGAAGCAGGAACAACTGGGCTTAGGCATGCTTTTCTGTCTCTGTGTGGTTTCTCCATGTGAACCCTTCAGCATAGCCGCAACAGTGTAACTAGACTTCTGTGTCAACTCTGGGATCATAAGGTTGTCTGGAGAGAGGGCCCGGAGAATGCCGTCTCCCCTTCTAGACCCAGCTTGAAGGGTATGCCGAGTCACCTCTCCCAGTCACAGGCCTTTCCCATTCAAGGTGAGGGAACATAGACCCCACCTCTTTGTGGGGGATGCCAGTGTCCTAATATAAGGAGGGAATAGGAAATGTGGAGTATACATACAATGAATATTATTCAGCCCTAAGAAAGAAAAACTCCTGCCACTGGGGACAACATGGATAGACCCGGAGGGTAGTGTGCTCAGTGAGATAAAGTAGACACAGAGAGACAAGTATTGCATGATCTCGCTTACATGTGGAATCTTAGAAAGGTAAACTCAGAAGCAGAGAGTAAATGGTGGTTGCCAGGACTGACGGGATGAGGAAACAGGAAGTTATTGGTCAAAGGGGACATTTCAGTTATGCAAGATGAGTAAGTTCTGATGATCTACCATACACTGGTGTCTGTAGCCAATAACACTGTACTGTATACTTAAAAATTTGCTAAGATCTTATGTTACATATTCTTTTTAGAATATTTTTTAAGTTTATTTTGAGAGAGACAGAGACACTAAAAGTGGGGAGTGGGAGAGAGAGAAGGAGACAGAGAATCCCAGCAGGTTCTGCACCATCAGTGCGGAGGAGCCCAAGGTGGGGCTCGAACCCATGAAACCATGAGATCATGATCTGAGTCAAAATCAAGAGTCAGATGCTTAGCTGACTGAGCCACCCCAGGCGCCACTTATGTTAAAAATTCTTACCACAAAAAAAAATTTTTTTAAGAACTAATAGGGGTACCTGGGTGGCTCAGTTGGTTAAGCATCTAGACTCTTGGTTTTAGTGCAGGTCATGATCTCATGGGTTGTGAGTTCAAGCCCCACATCAGGCTCTGTACTGACAGTGTGAAGCCTGCTTGGGATTCTCTCTCTCTCCCTCTCTCTCTGCCACTACCCAGCTCACACAGACTCTCTCTCAAAATAAATAAATAAACTTAAAAAATAGAAGAATGATGATGATGATGATGATGATGTTGGTGATGATGGTGATAATGATAAAGGGGACAGAACAAAACTTTGGGAGGTGATGGATATGTTGATGGCTTTGATAATGATGATGGCCTCATGGGTATATACTTATTCTCAAGTTCATGGAGTTGTAGACATTAAAAATGGATAGCTGTTTACATGTCAATCATACCTCAAAAAAGTGATTTAAAAAATAGACATTCATTCATGATTTGTTTTCATTGTTTTTAAGGGTGTTTAACCTTAAAATTAAATTAAAGAAATAAAGTTAAATTAAAGAAAGGAGAAGAAGACGAGAATGCAGGATAGAATACACTGGTATAGCCTTCCTTGAAAATACAACCACCAAAAAAGACACAAATAGACATTTCTCCAAAGAAGACACACAGATGGTCGACAGACACAAGAAAAGATGCTCAACATCACTCATCGGTGGGGAAATGCAAATCAAAACTACAATGAGATATCACCTCACTCCTGCCACAATGGCTAGAATCAACAACACAGGGAATTCAAAATGCTGTGAGGATGTGGAGAAAAAGGAACCCTTGTTCACTGCTGGGGGGAATGCAAGCTGGTGCATCCACTGCAGAACACAGTTTTGAGACTCCTCAAAAAATTAAAAATAGAATTACCATGTAATTTAGTCATTCTGCTACTTGGTATTTACACAAAGAAAATGAAAACACTAATTTGAAAAGACACGTGTACCCCTATGTTTACTGCAACATTATTTACAATAACCAAGGAATATTACTCAGCCCTAAAAAATAAAATCTTGCCATTTGCAAAAACATGAGATGGATCTGGAAAGTACAAGGCTAAGTAAAATAATTCAGCCCGAGAAAGACAAATATCTGATTTCACTCATCTGTGGAATTTAAGAAACAAAACAACCCAAGAAAAAAGACACAAATGGAACAATGAACTCTTAACTATAGAGATGAAATTGGTGGTTGCCGGGGCGGGGGGGGGGGCGGTGAGCTGATGGGTGAAATAGCTGAAAGGGATTAAAATGGTTGAATCATTATAGTATATAATTGAAACTAATATAACACTGTACATGAATTACAATTGAATAAAGAATAAATCAACAAAAAGGACCACCAAGTTTAAATAAATAAAAAACACAAACAACCCCCCCTAAAAAAAAAACAACAAAAAAGAAAATACAGCTTGCTGGAAAGCTCTATGAGGTCGGTGACCTTGCCTTGTTCACACCGTACTCTCAGCTCTAGAGCAGCACCTGGCCCATAACAGGTGCTCAATACATACTTATTGAAGCAAGGAGTGAAATGCTGTCTGATGTGAATATATTATCTTCATTTTAAAAATGAATAAGAATTAAGATTCAGTGAATGGCTCAGGTAGAAACCCACGTTTGCCTGACTCCAACAGTAGTTTCTTAACAAAGTATATACTCCGCTCCCTCCCCCAATGTTGAACACTGAATAAACAAATAAAAAAATAAAGGATTGAATTATTCTATTTTTTCCCCAGTGAAATTATTCTAGTATCACTGATTCACACTCAGATTTTATCAAGCTTCCCATTTCCTCACCAGATTTTTCTTTCCCAAGTGTTTGAGTACTTACCTTAGCACTGATATGAACCAAGTGTCTTTTTTCAACACGGCTCCTGTCTTAGAGACTACTGTTTTCCCGGGGCGCGTGGGTGGCTCAGGCCATTAAGCATTGGACTCTTGATTTCATCTCAAGTCATGATCTCACGGTTCGTGAGATTGAGCCCCACATCTGGCTCTATGCTGACAGTGAGGAGCCTCCTTTGGATTCTCTCTCTCTCCCTCTCTCTTTGCCTTTCCCTCCTCTCCCAAATAAATAAATTAAAAAAAAAAAAAAAAAAGACAACTGTTTGAAGGTAAAAGCCCCTGGGGATGGTTACACACAGCTCTCAGGGGACTCTGGCCAACGGATGTCTAAGCAAACTTCAAACTGAGAGCATCTAACCCCGCCCCCTTTTATTGTCACTTTCAGAAGGCGGGGCCTTTCTACACACTAGTTTCCGGTCCTAGCTGGTGGTGGGCGGGACATCTGGGTCATGGTTCAGAGGAAGAGCGCCACCTACTGATGACCTGCTCCACCTTCAACACCATGGCCTGTCGGAGTCCCTCACCCGCCGGCGGGAAGGAAGGACGCGACACCGGGATTCGTTGCAGACGTGGGCTTTATTTCTTCTTTCTTCTTCCTCTCCCCTTCCTCCCCCACCGTGCAATATATACCCTTAAGGGGAGGCGTGGCCTCATCCCATTGGTCCAAAGGCTTTGTCACGGACTCCACGCATGCTGCGCAGCCTCTC
>PISW01013691.1:0-24887 GCA_004023785.1 Mungos mungo
AAAAAAAAAAAAAAAAAAAAAAAAAAAAAAAAAAAAAAAAAAAAAAAAAAAAAAAAAAAAAAAAAAAAAAAAAAAAAAAAAAAAAAAAAAAAAAAAAAAAAAAAAAAAAAAAAAAAAAAAAAAAAAAAAAAAAAAAAAAAAAAAAAAAAAAAAAAAAAAAAAAAAAAAAAGCTGCTAAAATTTATACACAAATTTATCAAAGTTGCAGAATATAAAATCAACATACAGAAATCTGTTCTGTTTCTATACACCAATGATGAAGCAACAGAAAGTGAAATCAAGGAATCAATCCCATTTACAATTTAATCAAAAACTACAAGATACCTAGGAATAAATCTAACCAAAGAGACAAAAGTTCTGTACTCTGAAAACTATAAAATATTTATGAAAGAAATTGAAGATGACATGAAAAAATGGAAGAACATTCTATGCTCACAGATTGGATGAACAAATATTGTGAAAATGTTTATATTCCCAAAGTAATCTACACATTTAATGCAATCTCTATCAAAATATTACCAGTATTTTTTGCAGTTTAGACCAAATAATCCTAAATTTTTCTGTAACCATGAAAAACCCCAAATAGACAAAGCTATTTTTAAAAAGAAAACCAAGGCTGGAGGAATCACAATTCTGGATTTCAATTTATATGACAAAGCTGTAGAGATCAAGATAGTATTGCAGTGGCATGAAAGCAAACACATCGATCAATGGAACAGAATATAACATCCAGAAATGAACCCACAAGTATATGGTAAACTAGTCTTTCACAAATCAGGAAAGGATATCCAATGGGTTAAAGACAATGTCTTCAACAAATGGAGCTGGGAAAAGTGGACAGCAGATGCAAAACAATGAAACTAGATTGCTTTATTACACCATACACAAAAATAAAGTCAAAATCCCTGAAAGACCTAAATGTGAGACATGAAACCATTAAAATCCTAGAGGAGAACATAAGCAATAACCTCTTTGACATCAACCATAGCAATTTCTTTCTAGATAGGTCTTCCGAGGCAAGAAAAACAAAAGCAAGAAAAATGAAGTATTTGGACTTCATCAAAATATAAAGCTCTGCACAGAGAAGGAAACAATTGACAAAACTAAAAGGTAGCCTGTGGAACGGAAGAAGAGATTTGCAAATGATATATCTGATAAAGGGTTAATATCTAAAATATATAAATAGCTTATAAAACCCACCCAAAACAAATAATCCAGTTTAATAAAAAAGGGCAGAAGACATGAAAAGACATTTTTCCAAAGAAGACATGCATATGGCTAACAGATGCTCAACATCACTTGTCATCAGGGAAATAAAATCTGAACTACAATGAGGTATCACATCACACCTGTCAGAATGGCTAAAATTAACAACACAAGAACCAATAGAGGTGATGAGGATGTGGCAAAAAGGAACCTATTACTGTATTGATGGTGATGCAAACTGATGAAATCACTCTAGAAAACTGCATGAATGTTCCTCAGAAAGTTATAAATAGAACTACTCTAGTATCCAACAATTGTACTACTAGGTACTTATCCAAAGGATACAAAAGTACTGGTGTTTATAACAGCATTATGAACTATAGCGATATTATTGAAAAAGTCCAAATCCATCATTGACTGATGAATGGATAAGAAGATGTGATGTATATACACAACAGAATATTACTCAGCCATAAAAAAAGAAATATTGCCATTTGCAACAATGTGGATGGATGGAGCTAGAGAATATTATGCTATTTGAATTAACTCAGTCCAAGAAAGGAAATATACGATGTCACTCGTGTGAAATGTAATAAATGAAGTAAATGAAGATGGGAAAAAAAAGAGAGAAGAAAACCATAAAACAGATACTTAACCACAGTGCGTGGGGCTATCGGTTAAATGGGTGATGGCCCTTGTGATGAGCACGGGGAATTGTACATAAGTGATGAATCACTGAATTCTACACCTGAAACTAATATTATACTATAGGTTAATTAACTGGAATTTAAGCAAAAACTTGAAACTAAAAAATATTTAAAATATAATAAATAATGTAAATTTATCAAAAATAATCAGATATTACTTGTATTTTAATCAAATGGCTGATAATGTATGTGTCTAGTTGTAACTATATAACTATACAGATGACGATTATAGTATATTAATTATTTTAGTTATTGATTAATTACAGAATACATGCCACACATTGTTTCAGTTGCTGGGGATAAAGACAGATGAACTTCCTGCATTTTTGAACCTTACGTTCATAGTTTTAAACCATATCAGTGGGTACAAATCACTTAGAAGTAGAATTTGCTACTTTCAAGACACAGCAAACTTGACAAAAGGTATCATTAATTTTATACATGAATGAGAACACTGGAGTGATAATATTAAGTTTTCAGGATCATTTATATTGCTATAAAAGAGAAACAGTCAAAATTTTAAAACTCTTCATATAACAACTTATACTTCACACATTTAAAAATATTAGACATACTTATTAATGAATTAATCCATATTCTTGGAAGTCCTTTTTATTTAATTTTATATTAGTGAAATTCAATTTGACTAAAGAAAAGTCAAAATATTAGATCCTATAAAAGGTCATTGTAAAGATAAATAGAAAGTGAGAAAGACAATTTTAAGCTAGAAAAAGGAAAGGGGTTTTGCCTAAAATACATTTAAAAGCAATCTTAGAAATTGCATTTGTTTTCTGCAGCTGCTACAACAAATTGCTATAATTTGAGTAGCTTAAAGTAACACAGATTCACTGTTTTAGAGTTTTATGTATGTCAGAAGTCTGGCACAGGTCTCGTTTGGCTAAAATCAAGGTTTTGGCTAGGCTGGATTCCTTTCTGAAGGCACTAGGAGATAATTTATTCCCTTGCCTTTTCTGGTTTCTGTATAGACTGTCTGCATTCCTTGGCTCTGAGTCCTTCCTCCTTCTTCAAAACCTGCAACATTGAAGCTCTCTCTGATCCATCTTGGGTAGTCACACCTCCCTCTGACCATAACAGGAATATATTCTCCAATTTTAACAACTCTTGTGATTTATTTGGCCTATTTTGGTAATCTAGAATAATCTCACATCTTCAGATCTTTAGTTTACAATCACATTTGGAGGTCCCTTTTGCCATATAAGAGCAAACATACTCAGTTTCTGCGGGTTGGGACCCAGATATCTTTGGAACGCTGTTATTCTGCCAACCACAGAATTATGTCCCCTTATCTCTTAATTGACAGGCATATTAGAAAATTGAGTTACCAATCCATAAAGTCATTTCCTCCTGGTAATTTAATAAATGAATGACAAAGACAAGAGCCAGACTTATGCTATTGATTGGATGAATATTTTTTTTAGTGTTCTTCTCAATAAATTTCTGATACAAAAATGGAAGGCATTTCAATGGCATAAATCTACCATTTTTAGATCTTTTATAATGAATTTTATAAATTAATTAAAATACATCTTATTGTAACCAATTAAAAACATGCATTTACTCATAGCTAATAGTTTTTAGTTCATACTTCCAAATCTACATTTCATCATTTTACTTCAAAGACAAACAAATTCACAGCGTGACATGTATCTTTCAACATCCTTTCTCCATGCTCATGTAAAATAATACAGTGCATAAAATGATGATTTTCTTTTTGTACCTGCTGAATTTTCCATAATTTATATAATATAATTTGGTGAAATATTCTGCTGTCGATGAACATTCATATCATTCAGTATTCTATAAAGGGGTATTACTGATTAAAATTATTTTTTATAATTTTACAAAATTTTATTTAATTTTAATAAATATTAAAAAACAGAATCATTTATATTTACCACTCCATTGAACAAACTAAAATCAATAGAAGAAACTTTGGTGCAAACAAATTCTCAGTGATCTGTTGGGGAACTGAGCACAATCCTTCTTCCCTGCTCTCTCTGACAGCTTACATATAGATTTTTAGTATATGTTAATATTCTTTGGTTCGAAGAAGAAAAACAAACAAAAAGATTGGAAATATATACCATATAAAGTATGTTTGATAAAATGAAAAGCTGAGCAGCCACACACAAGGAAAGAACAAAATGAAGCTTTTCTAGAGATTTTTTTACAACCCACTGTAAAGGTTGTGTTTGTAATTAGTATATTTGCAATTGACAAAAAGCTAAATGTTGACAGTGTAACACCTAAGTGACATTGGTACATAGGTATGTTGTTTTAGAAAGAGCTAAAATATATAAGTTTTAGGGGCACCTGTGTGGCTTAGTTGGCTAAGCATCTTACTTCCTCTTAGGTCATGATCTCACAGTTCTTGGTTCAAGCCCCGAGTGGGGTTCTGTATTGACCACTCAGAGACTGGAGACTGTTTCGGATTCTGTGTCTCCCTCTCTCTCTGCCCTTATAATGTTTAGCAAGGCAAACTATCTCAGCAGCAGTACTTTTGACTGTATTACAAAATGAACACCTGCATCTGGGTACTCGTGTTTAAGATCTCAGTTAATTTAAATGCCTGGCAGGTACACCTTAAGAATAAAACCACTGGCTCATAACTCAACTCTTTTCTATGTTTTCAGCACCCACCAGCCTTACTTCTAGTTAAAAAGTTGCCATTATTTTCACTTCCTTTGATTTGTGTATCTGAGATGCTTTCTTGCTCTGCGTTATCTCACATGGTGTTTAAAATTGTTTTTGTCAGTGCTTAGTCTAGAAAGTTGTATAGGCTTTTATTTATCTGCTCTGGCTTTATTGTACCATACATACATATGTTACTTTTAGCACATAGATTTAGTAGAACATGAATTTTTAAGGGGGGAGGGAGCACAGCTCTGCAGGCACCTTGATTTTGGATGGCTGACCTCCAGAAGTTTCCGAGAATTAGTTTTTGTTGTTTAAATCCACCAGGTTTGTGGTAATTTGTTACCAAAGCCACAGAAACTAACAGACTTTTGCTTAAAAATCAAGTTTACGGGAGAAGATATCTGAATAGCCTATCTAAGCCAAGAGGTGGTAGGATAACTTAATTGTCAGACTTTCCCCACACCCGAAAATAGAAGAAGGGCATTTCCCAAAAAGAATTCAGAAAGTAATTAAAAACAGATGATGGAGGAATTCTCGGAAGCAGAAATAAGCAAATAGACAAAGGAGTTCTGAATTCATTAAAATACAATTTAGAAATTTTGATTACTAGCACTTGCAAAATTAACAGGATTTTAGATATATCCTCGAGAAATATCTTATTCAAAACATTAAAACTGGCGTTATGGCAAAATCTTTAATATCTAGGTTTGATATTTATTCAATAGATACTAAAAATATATTTTACTACTTTTAATTGTATATTTTAAAGATGTTTATTATTATCAACTTGATTACTTTACTGATCTTAGAGATTTAACATCTCCACAATAGGAGATTTTATCAAAAGCGTCATTATGATTTTATGATCACTATCTTCTGCTCACAGCACTAATATTAAGTTAAAATTTAAGGAAGCTTCAATTTTTATGAGTTTGATTGCTTTTGATGTTTATGTGTTGCTTATAAGCGACAACTGTCTCTTCAGTTTAAAAAAAAATGACTGATCTTAAATATCATTATCAGAACATTTCACACTTGTCTTTTTCCAAGCTTTCTCTCCTAATAAACCAATGTTAGGATCATTTGTGTCTACCAGTTAAAGAGAATATATTTTAAAGGAATATTAAGTGTTTTCTATACCTTTTAAATCAATTACTACTAGGGCACCTGGGTGGCTCAGTCAGTTGAGCATGGAACTTCAGCTCAGGTCATGATCTCACAGTTCACAGTTCGAGCCCCGCATCAAGATCTGTGCTGACAACTCAGAGCCTGGAGCCTGCTTCTGATCCTGTGTGTCCCTCTCTCTCTGCTCATGATCTCTCTCTCTCAAAAATAAATAAATGTTAAAATTTTTTAAATAAATAATTACTACTTACTACTCATTTAATAACTGTAGTTGGGGGCATATAATAACATTCTTTATTGTCATGGGTGGTATGGAAAATTTAGAGTATGTGTGTCTGTCAAACCTCGCAAACTTTTCATAATATTTAAATTTTTTTTAATATTTAAAATTAAATTTTTTTAAAAATGTTTGAAACAGAGAGAGACAGAGCACTGCGAGGGGGTGGGTAGAGAGAGAGAGAGAAAGAGAGAGAGACAGGGAGACACAGAATCCGAAGCAGGCTCCAGGCTCCAAGCTGTCAGCACAGAGTCCAATGCAAAGCTTGAACTCACAGACTGTGAGATCATGGCCTGAGCTGAAGTCAGACACCTAACTGACTGAGACACCCAACTGCCCCTTAATTTTCCTTATTATATTAAGCACTTTATTTGCAATATACATGGAAGCTTTCTCTTGTAAGATTGTATTTTACCTTTAAAAAACAGACTGTACATTTATACATTATATATTTGATATGTTTGGTTAAATTATATCAAAATATAACAAATACAAAAGCCATTTTTTCCCAAAACTCTTGTTAACAAAATATTTACTGAGGTGGAAAAGCAATGAACCATAATCATGTGTATATAAACAAAACAGTAAAATAGATATTTCTACATTCAAAAATATGTAGAATTTAGTCACTAGAGAGATAGAGTTAATTAGCAAATTTCTCCCTGTACAATCTCAGCCAAACCCTTAACAGCCACACGTCTAAGCTAAAATTCACATCAATTTAAAATCATTTCCAAGCAATCTACATATTCAATGCAACCCCTATCAAAATAACACCAGCATTCTTTACAGACCTAGATAAAACAGTTCTAAAATTTGTACAGAATAAGAAAAGATCCAAGTAGCCAAAGTAATGTTAAAAAAGAAAACCAAAGCTAAAGGCATCATAATTTCAGACTTCAAGCTATATTACAAAGATGTAATCATCAAGACAGTATGGTACTGGCACAAAAACAGACACGTAGACCAATGGAACAGAACAGAGAACCCAGGAAATGGAAAAATGTATGGGCAACTAATTTTCAACTAAACATGAAAAAATACTTACTTGACATGTCTCCTAAGGCAAGGGAAAACAAAAGCAAAAATGAACCATTGAGACCTTATCAAGATAAAAGCTTATGCATAGTGACTGAAATAGTCAGCAAAACTAAAAGACAACTGATGGAATTGGAGAATATATTTGCAAATGACGTATCAGATAAAAGGTTAGTATCCAAAATCTATAAAGAATGTATCAAACTCAACATCCCCCAAACAAATAATCCAGTGAAGGAATGGGCAGAAGACATGAATAGACACTTTTCCAAAGAAGACGTTCATATGGCTAACAGACACATGACAAAATGCTCAACATGATTCATCAGGGAGACACCAATCAAAACCACAATGTGATCCACCTCACACCTGTCAGAGTGGCTAAAATTAACAACTCAGGAAACATTAGATGTTGGCAAGGATGAAGGAAAAGGGGAATGTCTTGGCACTGCTGTGGGAACACAAACTGGTGCAGCCACTCTGGAAAACAGTATAGAGGTTCCCCAAGAATTTAAAAATAGAACTACCCTACCCATTGCACTAGCAGGTATTTATGCAAAGGATACAAAAATGCTGATTCAAAGGGGCATGTGCACCCCAATGTTTATAACAGCACTATTGACAATAGTCAAATTATGGAAAGGGCAGAAATGTCCATCAACTGATGAATAGATAAAGAAGAGGCGGTACACACACACACACACACACACACGCGCGCGCGCGCGCGCACGCCCGCGAGCGCACTAATGGCAGTGGAATATTACTCAGTGATCGAAAAGAATGAAATCTTGCCATTTGCAACAATGTGGATGGAATTGGAGGGTATTATGCTAAATGAAATAAGTCAGAAAAGTCAGATATATAATTTCACTGATATGAGGAATTTAAGAAAACAGATGAACATAGGGGAAGGTAAGCAAAAATAATATAAAATCAGAGAGGGAGACAAACCATAAGAGACTCTTAAATACAAGGAACAAACTGAGGGTTGCTGGAGTGGTGTTAGGTGGGGGGATGGGTTACATGGGTGATGTGCGTTAAGGAGGGCCCTTGTTGGGATGAGCACTGGGTGTTATATGTAAGTGATGGGTCCCTAAATTATATTCCTGAAATCATTATTATACTATATGTTGACTAACTTGGTTTTAAATAAAAAATAAATTAAGTTATATCATGTCCATAGCTTTAAATATAATTAATACTTCCAGGGAAATATATTGTTTGCATTGTCACATACACAAGTAAAGACTTGTATATCTAAGTTTATAGTAAGAATTTTTGAAAACATGACCTATTCCCTATTTTTCTAGTAAAGTTTGGTACGATTTTGTAATAAATCCCTAAAGAGCAAGTGGGATTTCTGGTTAACAATATGGTACACAATCATTGCTTTCCAACAATGATTTATTAATTTAATTGAGATGATATTGAGGTTGCTTCATATGTTCGAGGTGAAACTCAGAGCATACCATTCCAGACACCCAAACCGATTCAATCAGAAAAATAATCCGGTTTTATCTTTTATATATACTATTGGTATAGAATTTCTACTTTATTGGTAGTTTTTCTAAGATTTTTATTAAAACCTTAAAATTAAAAATTCATAGAAAAATTAATCTAGAATCTTGAATTAGGATTTTGAATTTAGAATTTTGTTTATATTAAAAAACAAAATGTGAAAATAGAACATCTATATATTTTTTTTCAGTACAAAAGAAGAAAACTTGGTTTGCTGGGTGGTTCAGCCGGTTAAGCATCTGACTACAGCTCAGGTCATGATCTCACAGTTCACCAGTTCGAACCCTGCATCAGGATCTGTGCTGACAACTCAGAGCCTGAACCCTGCTTCAGATTCTGTGTCTATTTCTCTCTCTGCCCCTTCCCTGCTCACTCTCTCTATTAAAAAATTAAAGAAGGAGAAAACTTGAATCAAATGTAAAACAAATACAAACCTCTAAAATATATTTTTTTATTTTCTAAACCTAAAGAATAAGTAGTAATTCTGTATTATTAAAAAAACCAAAAATATGAAACTATCTTTTAAGCTAATGAGAATATAGGAAATACACTGATTAAAGAAAAGCAATTTTTATAGTTACTTTAGGTGGAAATGATAGATCAACCCACTAAGCTAACAAATAAACAAAACAGGAATATATACTCTTTCATGCCGCCTAAATAGTGAGAGGTCAGGAAACATGTTGAAATGACTGCATACAATATTTGAAACCATGTTTCTCTATCCCTCTCTTTCTCTTGATCTCACTCCCCATCTCTGTATTTCATGTTGGCATATGTCTAATTCATAGCTTTGGTATATTCTGGCAAAACTAAGCTTTCTGCATTTTGCAGAAAATGGAACTGGAAGCAAGTCTGTAGTATAATTCAAGTTCTCCAATCTTTCATAATTAGAGAGGAGTAAGAAGTATTCCTGCTGGCCTTGGTGACTGGGTGAAGGAATGTGGGGGAGTCTGATTGCACTGGCTCCTGCACCCTTGTATCACAGAGTTTGAAAGCTAGGATACTATGCCTGGTTCAGCCTCTGTCATTCACCCACTCATGTGATTGGAGGTGACAAATGCTATCTGCTTCTCTAGAAAGGGGTGGCGTGGCAGAGACAAAAACATTCGTCCTTTGTTATGCCCCGAAGCACTACCCAGTTTCTTAGGGTAAGTAAACCAAAACTGCTTTAAAATTTGACTTATCAAAGGAGCAGAAGATTCCATTTAATTTGTTTCTAGATTGACAGTAGGGTTAAAATTGGGGTAGTTTTATTGTTTTCTTTTGTTTTTGTTTTAAGGATACTGTTGGCACAAGCCTTACAGATGTTAATTGCCTTTGGCACAACTTTTGCAATTTTATCCAAAGGAATAAAGGTAAGTAAACACAGCCTTACTTTTAACCTTTCTTTCCCTGCCCCCATTCAGGGATAGCTCTCTTAATTCAGAAACAGGGAATGACATGTAAAATTTTTTCTTCCCTGATTAGATATTTTAATGTTAGATAACATCAATTTCCCCTAAGACCTTCATCCCAATTTTTATTATGCATTTCTTTCTTAATTTTCTTGCTTTCTAAACATTTTGTGTAGCATTTAGTTAACATTATTCCCTTTTCTTTCCCTGAAATCTTCTTTCACAGTAAAAAAAAAAAAAAGCACCAGTCTATACCTTTTTACAGATTGAGGTCAGTATGAGAATGTTATTCCAATTAGTCTTCCAAAAACATCACTTTAAAAATCAGTATTTTTTTAAAAAGTTATTTTTCTTTGACAAAGTACAAAGTAGGAATAGTGCCTTCTACTGATTGCTAGGTTAACAGTTCCACTCACCTTATCTCCATTATCCTCTTAAGGACTGGATTTTTAAACAACTTTACTAGTATACCCGCTGTGTAAAGCCTTTTTCTTCTTTTGAATTTGATTCTGAAGGCATATCTTGAGTTTCAACAGAGAACAATGGATCCTTGATGGTGGGAGCAGATAATAGTGTTCTGGAAAGATTTTAAGGACTTGACTGTGTCTCTTGGACTAGGCTTTAACCTAACACCAACAAGTAAGATTCAGAGATTAAAACAGATACAGTAAAACATGGGAGGGAAGCTGAAATAATGAGTCACAAATGCATGTGGAAAATGAGTAAAATAACTGTGAATAAATGTAACTCTTTCATAATTTACCAAACTTAACAATTGATTAAAACATTATTATTAGCATGTATTTTATTTTTCTCAACATAGACAAATGCTGTTCAGATAAACATGATTGAGAAATACTAGAATTTTGTCACTTTCTTTATGATCATGATTTGAAGTAATAATCAGTTACCTCTAAATAATATATGCTCACATTTTACAAATTTGGGATATTATTCTTTTAGTTACATTGAAGCTATTAACGGCATGTCCAAAATTTCATTATAAGAGTTTAGGTAATAAAAGGGTTTTTACTGCAATTGACTTTGATGCTTATCTTTTCTAAGCCATACATTATACTGTCACTTTTAATTTCATTGTGAACTTCTTTTTGCTAAGCTAAAATGGTTATTTTTTGTTTGCTGGGCTTTTTTTCTTTGTTTGTTTGTTTGTTTGTTTTGTTTTCTTTCAAGGAAATTGACAGTGTGCCACTGTCCACCTGAAAGGGGATGTGATGGGGAAGGAGAAACATATATGCACGAAAAAGAAAATGCCTTAAACAATAGTAAGAATAACTGGTTAGTTAATTCTGCATAATTTTCTTGAGGAAAACTTGCTGCTCTTAAAAGCCAAGTTTACTGTTCTTTGGAATTTTCACTTCCTTTGCCAAAGCCCAAAATACACACCTAGAAATATGATATTAAACATTATAATGATATTAGGGTGCCTGGGTGGCTCCGACTAAGCATCCGACTTTGTCTCAGGTCATGATCTTGCAGTTCATGAGTTTAAGACTCATGTCATGATTTGTGCTGACAACTCAGAGCTTGAAGGCTGCTTCAGATTCTGTGTGTCTCTCGCTATGCTATCGACAATAGCTAAATTATGGAAAGAGCCCAAACTTCCATCAACTGATTGTGGATAAAACAGATGTGGTAAATATATACAATGGGATACTATTCAGCTATGAAAAAAAATGGAATCTTGTCATTTGTAACAAAGTGGATGGAACTAGAGGGTATTATGCTAAGTGAAATAAGTCATTCAGAGAAAGACAGGTATCATGTGATTTCACTCATGTAGAATTTGGGAAGCAAAACTGATGAACATGGGGGAAGGGAAACAAAAGTAAGATAAAAACAGAGAGTGAGGCAAACCATAAGAGGCTCTTAAACACACAGAACTGACTGAGGGTTGCTGGAAGTGGAGGTGGGTTAAACGGGTGATGCGCATTAGGGAGGGCACTTTTTGGGATAAACATTTGGTGTCATAAGTAAGAAACAAGCCATTGAGTTCTACTACTAATGCCAAGACTACGCTATATGTATAGTGTACATATATAAATTAAAATTTAATTTTGAATATAAATTTAAAAAAATAAAAAATAAAGTCATATCATTCCAACTTCATTTATGAATATCTTGTGTGACTTAGCACTGAACCAAACCATTCAGGACAGGAAAAGTTCCAAACGATTTCTGATCTTCCACTGCTTTTCTTACTTGAAGGCAATAAACCATTTAATAAAACTTTATACTGATAGAATGGTGAACTGACAATGATTCAAATAAATTTTAAAAACCCACTTTCCTCATCTCTAATAATATTCTACTCCCTCCCCTACCACTACCCACGATAGAATTTAGTAAATTTATTTTCTTACCATACGTTCTGAATTCCCTGGATTAATGAAATTCAGGTCTGAGAATTATGGGAATACATGAAAGCCAACAACAACAACAAAAAAGGAGGGGGGGGCATTTTCCCAGTCATCTTAACACAGAATTAAAGCTTTTTGAAAACAGAATTCGCTGAAAATTTAGACTGCATTATGAAAACTGTAAGTACTATCAATTAAAAACAAAATGAAGTAGATAGTTATAGAACACAAACCTAGAATCAAGTTCTTAAATTTTGCGATGTTTATTTATTTTTGAGAAAGACAGAGAGTGTGAGTGGGAGAGGGGCAGAAAGAGGGGCACAGAGGATCCAAAGCAGACTCTGCATCAACAGTAGTGAGCTGTCCTGAACCATGAGACCACCACCTAAGCTGAAGTTGGCCACTCAACCAACTGAGCCCCCCAGGTGCCCTCATCTACATAGCATTCTTAAATACAGAAAATTATACAAATGGAGAACCAATTATTAGTTGCCAGAGATTAGTAGGGAGAAGGAGAAACTGGATGTGGCTATAAAATTGTACCACAAGGGATCCCTGTAAGGAAACCATTCTGCATCTCATCGTGGTGGTGTTTATGTGAATCAACACATAAAATACATAGAATTATACATATACAAGCACAGATAGATACATGAGTGCATGTAAAACCGGTGAAATCCGAATAATTTTGGTGAATAGTATCAATGTCATGTGTCTGTGATATTATACTGTAGTTTTACAAGTTTTTCCATTGAATAGTATCAATGTCATGTGTCTGTGATATTATACTGTAGTTTTACAAGTTTTTCCATTGGAAAAAATGAGTGAAGGTGTGTGAAATCTCTCTACTTTTTATTATAACTTCATGTGTGTCCGAACATCTCAAAATAAAGTTAAATAATATGACCTTTAAACAGCAAAAATTAGTTCTTTGAAGTCTTGTTTAAGACTCAAAGAAAATGTTACATGGCCTTGCCTGTCCAGATACAAACTTTTTAGCTTAGAGCAGTAACAGCAACTATAATCAATATGATATATGTTGTAAAATATATGTAATATTTGGAATAGTCCATTAGCCAAGCTATTAGATTCTGTGGTGTATTAGATCATTGTTCCATAAATATTTTCCCCTACCTCTTTCAACTGTGGACTTTGGTCATAGGACTTACTTTGACAAGTAGATTGATAGAAGAAATGTGAGGAGAGATTTGAAATGTACTTGTGTGGTTGGGTTTGCCTTGTTCTACATTTGTCTTTACAATTAGAAGAGCATGCCCCAGGAAACCCACTGGTCCCTGAAGAATGAGAAATACCAAAAAGAGACCTGAACCAAATCCTTGCTCAAGAATTGATCACAGCCTTAGATCATCTCCAGCCAAACCACAAGCATAGGAGTAAGAAATCAAATTTTGATTTGCATGCTACTTCTTTTAGCATCGTTTGTTATGCAGTCTTATTGTGGCTGTAGTTGACTACAACAGAAACATTAATAAAAATAGATTTCAAGATAGTCTAGGATTATGGCTTAGCTAAAACAGAATATGGTATAGAAGCATATGTTGTAACTGACAATTATCAAATATCTGTCTTCACACAGTTGAATGTGACAGTGTTGTAAGAAGAGATCCTTACATTCTTTATTTTCCTCTCATATCTAGTAATGTTTTATTTTCCCTCTGTCCCTAAGGTTGTAGACTTTTAAAAAAACTTATTGGGACTATAGTTATACTTTGATTTTTCATTGAAAATGGGAGAACAGTATGTAGATTAACAACCTCTCCCCCAAACAAGTTGATTTGATTTTGATTTTTACACTGATGTAAGAGCCATGAGGATAAAACAGTTTTTTTGTTTTGTTTACTAGTGTCACCAGTACTAAAGCATTTAGTAAATATAAATATGTATTGAATAATTATTCAGTCTCCTTAGTTTCCCTTTCCCATAGAAGTGTGTTTACTGAGGTTTTTTTTTTTTTTTTTTTTTTAATATTTCACTCCATGTTTCTATAGTCTATATTAGTGATACAAAACCTGTCTACATTTTCTGGATAACATTGTTGAAAATTTTGCTTATTGTACTACCTTGACAATTTCTGTTAATTCTTATTAGAAAGAAGACAAATATTTCTTATGATAAAATGACATGATTTATCCAACAAAAGAAACAAAAATATAACATTTCTGTAGTTTGTTTTGGCTTCCAGGAATATGAATCCAATTTAATGCTCAATAATAGTAACTACAAAGTATTACTAAATATATGAAATAATTTTAATTGCCATTATTGACTATATATACATGGAATAAAATATTTTACTAGTATAAAATACTTATAAATGGACCAACATCTAGATTTACTAAACTTTCTGACATAAATATTTTTATCAATATAATTCTTTTATCATTCTAAGAAATACTTATTTCAAATTTTCTTTAATGTTTATTATTTCTAAGAGAGACAGAGAGTGAGGAGGGGAGGGGCAGAGATAGAGGGAGACACAGAATCAGAAATAGGCTCTGGGCTCTGAGCTGTCAGAAAATAGACCAAGTAGGACTTAAACCCATGAACCAAGCAAGTTACATTTCTGAGCTTCCAGCACAGAGCCTGACATGGAATTTGAACCCACAACTGCAAGATAATGACCTGAACTGAAGTCAGACACTTAACCAACTGAGCCACCCAGGTGCTCCTTTTTAAGAAATACTTTCGAAGACCTACAAGTGTCTCCAGCACTGTGCTAGGCTCTAAATATACTAAAGTAAGTGCAACAAAATCATGGAACTTACCTGCTGTGGGGCAGACTAACAAATAATGTCTGGTATGCAAGTAAATGATTATGTGAAATTTAAAGAGAATAAAATTCACTTAAGATTACCTGGTAGAGAATATGGTTGTTTGAAATGATCTGGAAGTTTGGATCAGGCAGAGAATGGTCAACTTAGATAACATTTACCAAGTGAAGGAAAGACAAAGGAAAAATAATTGTGGAAGAGTTATGGCTTTTTAGGCAGATGTGGCTGTAAATTAAGAAAGAGATTTGTTCCAAGAATTGCAAAAAGAGACCTAGATACTTGGATACTAATCAAGGGGGAATATTGTTTTAGGTAAGGTTGAAAAAGTAAGCAAGAGTTGAGAAAGGTAAGCCCTGCTAACTTTTTCAGTTTAATTCTAAGTGTATTGTGAATCTTTTGAGGAAATTTAAGTAAGTGTCACAGACTAGTCTGGAATTCTATCTTGTCCAGCAAGAGAGCAGATGCAGAATTGAATACGAGAGAGGCAAATATCTAGGAGGAGACAAAGGCCCCAAACAGGGTGTCTGTCTCTGTATTCATCCAGCTCACAAGTTATTAGCCATGTGAAGGAAACAAGATATTACACATGTGAATGTGGAGAAGACAATCAGACAGTAATCATTAACTTTTATGTGAAAGAAGCAAAGGGTCTGGGAGTCAAGTGGGGTTTGTGATCAAAGTAAAATAATATATTGGCATCAGATGGAAAGTGATTTCCTACAGGTGACATAACAAATTAATCGTGATCCCATTACAATATATCCCTAGCTAACCTCTAGCATTTTTGTCCCATGGTGGTGGCTTTCTGCCCTAAGCTTTTTTCTGACCCATTTATGTAAGTAGAACCTATTTCCCCACAAGTAAGAAAATTACATAATCCTACTTACAGTTTCTTAAATTGACTGCTGTTGTGGGGGAAAATCATTGGATCAGAGTAGGTAGGAAACTACTGCAGGCACCCACGTGAGAGATGGTGATGGTCTGAACAAGGTTGATGGAAGAAGGAAATTTTAGGTCATAAAATGTGAATTAGAATAAGTGATAGTATAAATAACACTAAATAAAACTACTAAATTGAATAATTTTTTTTAATCCATGAGGTTAAAGCTTTTAAATAGTTTAGGGTAATTAATTCAAATATATATTTATTTTTTCTAAATTAAAAAAATGAAGATAGCTGTTACAGTGTTACATTAGTTTCAGGTATACAACTTAGTAATTTAACAAGTTTATACATTATGTGGTAATCTCCACAAGTGTAGCTACCAAGAGGATCATCTGTCTTGTTACATTGCTATTACAATATTCCTGACTATTCCTTATGTTCCCCCTTTTAGTACTGTGACTTATTCATTCCATAAGCAGTGGCCTGCTTCTCACTGTCCCCTTCATCCATATGTACAAGCTTCCATACTTTTCTCCCCTGGAAACCACCAATTTGTTCTCTGTATTTGTAAGTCTTGTTCTACTTTTCATTTGCTTATTTATTTATTGTCGCTATTGTGTAGATTCTATGTTTGAGCAGAATCATATGGTATTTTTCTTTCTCAGTCTCACTTATTTCACTTAGCATGATACCCTGTAAGTCCATCCATTATATCATCTTTTATATGGCTGCATAACATTCCATTACATACATATACATACACACACATAGCATTTTACTTATATATATTTTTTACTGATAGACACTTGTAGGTTGCTCCCAGATCTTGGCTCTTATAAACAATGTTGCAGTAAACACAAGAGTGCATATATATTTAAAATGAATGTCCAGACAAGTAAAAAAAAAAAAAAAGGATGATGATGAAAAAATTGCTTAATGAAACAATTATCAGGAAATTTTAGATGGTAGACCCCAAGTTAATGATTATGATGTTTGTTTATTTGTTTGTTTGTTTGTTTATTAAGTTTAATTATTTTGAGAGAGAGAGGGGAGAAGAGGGGAGGAGGAGAGAGAGGAGAGAGTGAATCTAAAGCAGACTTCAGACAGTCAGCATGAAGTCCCACGCAGGGCTTGAAACTACGAACTGTGAAATCATGACCTGAGCCTAAATCAGGAGTCAATTGCTCAACCAACTGAACCACCTGGGTGCCTCGGAAATTAAGCCATTTAATGTACAACTGACAATTAATATTGGAGGGTGTTAGTAATCAACTTATTAATACTAGTATAAGCCCTTGTGTTTTATCTGTATCAAGTGACTCCAAATAAAACTCCAGTTTATTCAAGAATTATTGGCAAAATACATATTGATAGATACAGTAATACCTATTAAAAAGGAAATATAATTTAAAAATACTGGTATGATATTTGAAGCTTTCTTAAATTTATCTGAATGAAAGAATAAGGAGTAAAAGTTATCACCATTTAAGAGATCATTTATAATTCAGACCTTAAGGGATATTTTTGCCTCTGGATTCAGATGTAAAGAGATAAATACCATTTGAGAGTAAATGTGTTGAACTCTATCTCCATCTAGTTAATAGAACAATATTCTGGTACATAGATCAATGGTTTAGTCAAGCAGACTGACTTAGTTCCAAGTTATAGAGCAAGTGTTGATATTCCCAAATAAGAGGCTGTAGAAAGGAAGCCCTTAAATAGAATTTCTACATGATTTATATTTAAAATTCAGATTATTTCCTATAGGGGAAAATATTTACCTTGGTATATAAACTAAATTCCAGGGCTTTTTTTCTAATAAAGGGGAATGGTGGAGGATTTTAAATCGATCATACTTAAGATTGAAAGTAAGTGCTTACAAATATATTTCCCATCCAACCACATTTAAGCACTTTAACTATTACCCAAAATGGCCAAATTTATAATTGTGGAAATGAGTGAAGTATCATAATCAGCAAAATATGTTTAGAATATATTATCAATCTTGACAATTGGCTAAAAACAGAATTGTTACCTTCACCATGGCTGTAATTAATGTGAAGTTATAATTTCTTCAATATTTTTATATTTTATTTTTTGAATATATTTTCTATTTGGAAAAACATAATTTCTTAAAAGACTTTTGGATATATATGTTATTTTATATATTTTGAGAAAGACTCAAAATAAGTCTTTTTTTAAATTTTTTTATTAATTTATGAGAGACAGAGAGAGACAGCGTGAGCAGGGGAGGATCAGAGAGAGAGGGAGATTCAGAATCCGAGGCAGGCTCCAGGCTCTGAGCTACCTGTCAGCACGGAGCCCATCACGAGGCTCGAACCCACAAACTGTGAGATCCTGACCTGAGCTGAAGTCGGAGGCTTAACGAACTGAGCCACCCAGGTGCCCCAAAATACGTCTTAACAGGGCTAAGCATTCAACTCTTGATTTCAGCTCAGGTCAGGATCTCACGAATTCCTGAGTTCAAGCACCACGTCAGGCTCTGACAGTAAAGAGTCTGCTTGGTAGTCTCTCTGTCTCTGTCTCTCCCTGTCTCTCTGTCTCTCTCTGTCCCTCCCTTGTGTGTGCTTTCTCTCCTCTGTCAAAATAAATAAATAAAACTTAAAAAAATAAGTCTTAATAGTAATAAACATTTTCTCTCTGAAGCTGAACTTAAACTTTTATTTCGTGTTAAAATAATAACAATAATATTAAATATCAAGTACAATTCATTTTGAGATTTATCAAGTTATTTTGCCATATGTTTTGAAATACAGAATCAGAAATATATGGAGTAAACTAAAAAGACCTTTACAAAGGTATCTGTTTAACTTACACAAAAAGTCAGTGTACTTCTGTGGTGGTGAATTTTATGTCGACTAGACTCCGTGTATAACATGAGTGTGTATAAATTTTACATGTCTATATACATATATTTTAATGATCTAATAACCTCTTTTAATTATCATTGTTAAATTTTCTTTCTAGAAAATTAAACCCTTTTAATTCTTATCTACCTTCTAGACATGGTTATTGAGTACAACATATTAATCTGATTGTTATGGTCCATGCATATATTTTCAGGCTGTTTATACCCCGTTCACCAATACACATAAGTGGGGAGGGGATCCTATGAAATTGTTGAAGACAATATACATACTTGTCTCAACTTAATGCAGGAAGTTGCTCTAATTTCAAACACCTTGTTTAAGCTCTATAAACAGAGTTTATTTAAATACACATACAAAACAATTTTGAGGAGACTTTCTACAGTGTACTTTAAACATAGTATATTTTACCTTTCACAAAACCGGTTTACAAAATACTTTTGTTTTACCGTGCAGCCTTTCCTCAGAAGTCTCACAAAAGTACTCACTTTCGTGTACACATATTTAAATGGTACACACATACACACAACATCGCATGTACTATTCGTTGTTTCTCTAGAGAAGTTCGACTTAGTACAACTTAATATTCTCTTGGAATCAGGGAATGAAACAGTATGAAAAACTTTATCTTAACAATGGATAAAAATTGTTTAGTTGAAGTCTAGACCTCTGCCACTTTTATTGTCAGTTCATGTGGTCCCTGATGTATGTTTTTTTAATTTCTAGAACTTCTTGATAATTTAAAAGCAAAACACTTAGTATGAAATAATTTATTTTTCTTCCTGCGAATTTCTTTGTGTATGATTTTACTGTCTGGATGAAACATATCTACAGTATATGGTATGTGGGATATGAACTCTTCCAGAATGTTTCCCTGATCCCTGCCGTACAGACATCTCTTTTCAGCATTCCCTAACCTATATTGTAATATTTTCTAGCATCTTCAACTTTACACTCCTCATAACCTCAACTCTAAAGTTGAATTAGAAAAATAATAATACTTTATAATATTTGCTTCATTTAATTGCACCTAAAATGTGTGCAGCTTTAAGATAACTCCATATCTATGTGCAGTTAACCTGATGAATATATTAGTCTACAAGTAAGTGGAAACAGACACTTTTCTATGTTTCTGTGCATATTATTCAATTTTATCCATTTTATCACTACATTTGGGCAAAGATCAGTGCCTTTCTTTAATGTGCATCAATACTTTCATGAGATTTAAATATCAAACTCAAGCAGAATAAATTGAATCAAATGCTATTTATTATCATCTGAGTGAGTTTCACGTATTTAAAATTCATTCCAGAATCATCACACAGAAATTTTTATATTATTTTAATATGATGTGTTTTACCTAGAACCTATTTTTCAACTCCAAGTAATCAACTGCCAGAGTAGCAGTGACCTAATATGGTACTTACTTTCTATCACCGTTATTGAAATCACCATTTTTTCATTGATACCTATAGATTGATCTCTTTTGTTATTTGGACATTCACTGTTAGTTGAAAGTAAAAATTAATAACTGAATATGTGTTCTTCATTTTCTCAATGACTGATTCATGAAGAAACTTGAAAACCCTTGGGATACCAAATTGAACTAATGAATTTTTCATTAGAGGTTCTATTATAAACTTTTTATCTCTTGAGTAAATACCTAAGTTAAAATCTAGCATTCACCAAGCAGCCTACTGTTCCTTCTTATGTTAATGAGGAGGCTAATTGCAAATTTCCCTAGGTAATCTCAGTGTCAATTATTCATGAACCACTGACTACAGACATGACATTTTGGAATGACAGCTCTCAATCCTTTTGCTTACAAGTTTTAATATGTGCTGGGTAATTTAAAAGACTTTAAATCTAAAAGGTGCCAAAGTGAGTTGAAAAGGGAGGAAAAACCTTCTGAAACTTGAATACCTGATAAGTTAGTTCTGAATTTATTTAAGGCTAACATATTTTAGCATTTGAAAAGCTTTCTTTCTTTTTTTTTTTTCAGAATTTGAGAAGCTTTAAGAGAAAAAAGAGGAAACATTATTTCAAGCTTCTCTTTAATCACATTGTTGGATTGGTGTTCTTGAATAGAAAATATGCCATTCCAAAAAAATTCCATCTAATTGATATATATAATTACAGCTCCTTCCCCCCTGAATCACCAACAAGATTTAATTGCAATTTAAATTAATACAAGAATACAAATGAAACTTGGCGGTATGTTTACAACTCGTTTTTTATAAGCTCTTTTTTCTATAGTCCATGAGTTCTAATTGCTTCTATGTGTTGCTTCTACTGTCTTTCAACTTGGTGTGCATAGTCTGCTGTGTTTGGAAGATGAGTTTGTCTTCAGTAGTAGTTGTTTTTCATGGTAGTTCCAAGTTCTTGTATTCCTTTGGGGCAGTATGTTTGCCACTGTCCCTGAAGTTTCTTGGTTTTCCACCATATTATTTTTAAGTTTTCTTGTCTTTTCTTTTTCTTTCTTTCTTTCTCCCTTTCTTTCTCTTTCTTTCCTTCTTTCTTTGAGAGAGAGAGAGAGAGAGAGAGAGAGAGAGAGAGAGAGAGAAGACAATCCAGAAATCGAGAGAGAGAGAGAGAGAAAGAGAGAGAGAGAGAGAGAGAGAGAGAGAGAGAGAGAGAGAGAGAGAGAGAGAGAGAGAGAGGACAGAGGCAGAAAGTGAAAATCTTAAGCAGTCTTCAAATCCAACTTGGAGATCAACATAGGGCTCCAAATCATGACCTTGAGATGAGGAGCTGAAATCTCCTCAGAAGCTTTACCAAATGAGCCACCCAGGCATCCCAGCTTTCCACCACATTTTAATAATTTTATGGTTTAGAATCTTGCTAGCATTGGAGTTTAAAATTTGTACTCTGTGGCACTCCTGTGTGGCTCAGTCAGCTAAGCATGGGACTCTTGATTTCAGCTCAGATCATGATTTCATGGCCCTGAGATTGAGCCCCAATCTTAGGGCTCTACACTGGGTGTGGAGCCTGCGTAAGATTCTTTCTCCTTCATTGGCTGCTGCTCATGCTCTCTCTCAACAACAACAACAACAAAAAGTCTAAAAATATTTGTAGTCTACACTTTTGCACTTTGATGGATCAAGTTTTTTTTTTTTTTTTTCCTTTCTTAACAACATTATCAGATCAGGGGCAGAGTTTTTCTGGTCTCTATTTCAGTCAGCCCCCTGGAAGAATATGAGTTATTTTTACTTTAATGTGTATTCTACAATATTTTTTTTACTATTGATCTAACCAACATTTTTATAGCTTAATGCGTGTGTGTGTGCTCGTGCGTGCACACTCACATGTATGTTAAAACATTCTCTCAAAGTTTTCTGCCATACTGATTAGAAATCTAAATAATATTAAAAAGTTATTTAATGTCCTCCATAAGGGAAACTATAGCAAATTATATCATCAAAAATGTTTTTCAGGGTATGGAAACATAATTATTTACGTTTTTATGAAACAAATTTATAGAATATAAACACTAAAGAACTAAAGACTTTATAGAACTAAAACACTAAAAATCTACTTCTTTGTTCTAAGATATATACAATTTATAAATTTTACTTAAAGGACAATGCATTATGATACGGACACACCTAGTTGTGATGGAGCTCAGAGCTCTTGAACGGCCCAATGGCAGAGGCCCATAGCTGTGCAATCTAAACTTATCTAAACTTTTGTATTCAGTCATATTTCTAGTATGTGTTAGTTCAGTCCTCTGTTTCCTAATTTTTAATACCTATGTTTACAGCATTTATGGCCATCCTACTTTTCCTATAATAATTTATTAAGGAACATTTTTAATTAAACATCTATGACTATAAAGTCAATGTCATTTTTTATATATACAAATTTATAAATATTAACATTAAAGAATTTTATGTAATGCCTTTTATAAAAGGAATAGTTGTAGTTTTTAACTTAATATCCAAAAAGAATAACAACACTAATAACATAGTTGAATGCCTGTAATATTCCAGAGTAAAATCATACTATATTTGAGTTGATTCTTAATGTATCTTGATATAATTACTCATTTAAATGTGAGATAATGAGAGTTAGATATTTTAAGAAGTTTTCCCAAGGTTCCATAGTCAATAGCTACAATATGGAGGAGTCTTTATTGAAATTCTGATCACTCTAAAAACAAAGACTATATTCTCTCTCTCTCTCTCTCTCTGTCTCTCTCTTTCTCCATGTGTCTGTGTAAATAAATATAACTTTCTTGGAAATATTTGACAAGGCTAATAGAATTGAGAAAAACAAAGGTCTCAGGAGATATAATAACAAATAAATGGGAGACTAAAGTTTTCAGAGGCAGAAAACTGGTTTAAGGGTCCATTCAAGGTGCTTCTGTTTTCAGTGGTTTGGATATTTCACTCAATCTTCAAATTCCCTGGAGAAAGAGTCTGATTGGCCTTTGTTTGATAATCTGCCCTTCTTTGAACTAATCACCAGGGACATATGAAGCTTTAATTAATCAAGTCTGAGTGGAGCTCGAAATTAATATCATTTAAAAAAAAGAAAAAGAAAGAAAGAAAGAAAGAAAGAAAGAAAGAAAGACAGACAGACAGACAGACAGAAAGAAAGAAAGAAAGAAAGAAAGAAAGAAAGAAAGAAACACACATAAGAGTGTAATTGAATAAGAGAAAAGTATCTAAGGAAAAATCTAGTTCAATACCAGAAGAAGTACAATACATTTTAGATAGTCATGTAAGATTTTGAGGGGAATTGGCTTTTTCCCTCCTAATGTTGTGTTAACATTTTTCTTACAGTATGTTATTAAAATTCCAAATATCATAATATTAATCATTTTCTTGTTATAAATGTCAATATTTTCTCATAAATAGTACAAATGTATTTCTAACCTAGTTGTTGAATTGTTTCTTACTGTGTTATAGAAGTATAAAAACTTTTTCATTTAAATTTTTGGTTCATCTTTTTGCAGTTCCTGTGATTTTTAGACTTTGAGAGAAATTCCCTGTTCATAGTCACATAAATATTAATGTGTAACTTATCTTAGTTTTTTTTATGTTTTTATTTAACTTGTATATTGTGATTGATTTAAATATATAATATATGATAAAATTCTAACTACTATTCTAAATATGTAATGAATTTTGGAAGTACAATTTATTGGATAATCATTTCATTCCATAGTGGTTAAAATATAAAATATACTTTATTTTTCTCAAATAAATACTAGAATGCATTTCCAGTTTTTAAAATATTTTCCAACATTGTGACTTTAGATAATTAAATAAGCACAGGTATAAAGGTGAGAAAATAGCATATGTTCCTTTTTTGGCAATAAATTTTATTTTGAAAAATATTTTTGGTCTTTGTTTCTTTGTTGTAGTATTATAATAACTTATTTTTAATAACTTTTTTCTGTAGCAAATATCTCTAATCTCACCAAAAGTGTCAAGTTTAATTATACTTAAGTTTCTTTGCCCTAAATAGATACTCTTTCTCACCTTTATCATTGTTTAAACTATTAGTTTTCCGCAAATGACTAATGAATCTTGACTTTTTCATTCAAATTTAGGTACAGTAGATGGTGTGAAATTAGTTAGGCAGGTCTATTTCACATGAACTAGTCAATTAAGCAAGAACTTTGTGCATATTTTAGAATGTATGGATTAGCAGGCATCACCTTAGAGTGAAAAAGTAGTGGTAAGACATTTAGATTGCTCTGCTAGCCACCAGGTGAAAAAATAAGGAATTTACTCAAGGATAACAATATCCATCTCAGAAAGTTCAGTCTTGTGCATAAAGATCATTCAATTCATCAGTGAGAAGTTCTGCCGACTTTGGAGGAAAAAAATGAGCATTAACAAATATTCCCATTGTAGAGGAAGGGAGGAGAACAGAGAAAGAGAGTAAAGGAGGCTCAGGCCAGCCCGGTTGTTCCAAAGGCATTCCTTCAATTTCTATGATGACAGCTCTTCATTTTCTTACTTAGAAATCTGATATCATTATTTCAGAAGTGAAAGACAACCAGAAAT
>PISW01013692.1:0-24886 GCA_004023785.1 Mungos mungo
TCTAGGGTCCTTCCGAACAATATGCAGGATGGTGCAGTTACCCATGATCCCAGCAAGGTAGAGGAGACAGAATGGAATGGATATCCAGTGGTGAAATTCCTCGTAGCCAGGGATACCTGAGAGATAGAATGTGGAGGACAGGGTATTACTGGAGTTTAAGGTTGCCATAGAGCTCACTGTTAAACCACCATCCAATTTCAGGATCACATTCCAGTGGGGAGGGCGATGATAAGACCAGCATCTGAGTCAGGAAAACAAAACAAAAAATGAAACTTCAGTACTTTCCTATAAGCACTCTTAAATTCATCCTCAAATTTTTGCTTTTTCTTTCTATATTTCACTGCTGAGTATTGTTGATTAAGTAAAATATATACTTTATAACCACAAGGAGCTTCCCTCCTGCCTCTCAGATGCAGGCTCACTGATATTCTCTCAGAATATGAACAATCTTCTTCTAAAGACACAACCCAGACCATTACACACACAACCTGGTCCAGATTACATTCTTTGTTTTATAATTTTCCTCTAGAATTTTCTTGCCAAGTCCTACTGATCTTTTTATGAAAATATTTCTTTCTTTCTTAAGAGAGACAGGGAGGGGAGTAGCAGAGAGACAGAGAGAGGATCCAAAGCAAGCTCCTTGTCGTCAGTTCAGAACCCAACATGGGGCCTGATCCCAAGAACCCAATGATCATGACCTAAGCCTAATCAAGATTTGAATGCTTAACTGACTGAGCCACCCAGGAGTCCCAAGCACTATTGATCTTAACATTAGTCCTTTTTTTAAAAGATTCCTGCTGTGATTTACACACAATGCTTTCTTCTACCTAAGCTTCTGAGCTTTTTTAATAATAGTAGAACACCATGTGAAGTATCTTTACAGATTTAGGCATGTACGTCAGCAGTACTTATTACCATAAGCAGGTCTTACTAACATATCCTCAGTTAAACTGCATATAATTGAGGTCACAGACCTGGTCTGGGACTAGCAATCCCAGGAACTAAATATGGGTTAAAATACACTTAATTAAAACAATTTTGAATTTAAAAAATTATAATAATGAACTATGTAATTTTAAATGTAATGTTCTTATTGTAATAAAATATATAATTTAAGCAAAGTATAATTGCTTCTGAATCTGATTTTAATGATCCACAACCTTCTTTCTATTATGTTTCAGATTTGGTCAGTTATTTAGAGAGTGATACTTTCTACAAAAACATTAAAAAAATAAATAGAAAAAATAAAGGTCGTGGAAAGATAAAATGGTAACTCATGCTTCAAGGCAAAATCAAAGAAAACAAATAACTATAAAACTATAGTGTTCAGAAAAAGCATCTGATCTTGATACTAAATCTTTCCTACTCAGAGCAAATGAGAAAATATATTTCCTCCCAATAGATTCCAGTACTTCTTCTGTGTTCACAAAAAAACATTTCTGGAAGAAAGATGAGCCACGTCTCAAAATTCCACTTGCCCATCATGTGCCAAAAACCCCTGCTCACCAAAATGCTGTTTTGAGAATTTACAATCCATGAGACAGACTACTTCCCCTTGTAAAATAATAAACTGGTATCTTCCTGTCTGGTAAGTCTACCTTGGCCCTTTGGGAATTCAAAGCCCCTTCAGTCTTCTCGAGTTCCATGTAGATAAACCCTGACTGTAGCAGATGTTTGGCTGGAATGATTAATAATGATAATTTTCTAGGAAATAGAAGACCTCTAATAAAGAAATCAAACAAGCGAATTCCAGAGATAAATTCAACCTTTCTGACTACTCATATTATAAGTAAATACTGTCAGCCTATTGTATCACCTGGTGCTTACAGTCCTTTATTTTTCTCAATCTACCAGGCTTATTATCACCACAAATCTCCACTTCCCTTGCCTTGGGTTTGCCTATATATATGACATTGTCTGGCTCTAACACTTGTTCGCTTTTTAAGTTGAGCAAATGGCTTATTCCCCTCTGTACCAAAGTATCCTCATCTGTAAACTGAAGATAAAATAATTGGCAGTATTTACTAAGATCAAAGGAAATGTAGTAGGTGAAATACTTTGCATAGACCCTTTATATATAGTGACCATAAAATAATAGTAATAATGATGAAGACAAATACGACAACAACAGTATTTCTTTGAAGAGCCACAGGAGGTAGGAAGATGTGAGGAGACTCTGGAGTATCTTTCCAGAAATGAAACACCGGAAGTGGGCCTCTCATGCAAGTAACAGAAGTAGGCTGAGGGGTGGGAACGAAACCAGTTTCATCTCCATCTCATCCAGTTGAAAATTCAAAACCATAACATAAATTACTTCATAATCTTTTTCTCTATCTCCAATTTCCTCAGGTAATTATGAGGCTGTTACTTCTATACTTTTCATTCTAATCATTGTCAGTTTAGGAGGACACACACAAGAAAAGACAGAGCCCAAGATGAAATGGGAAGTCTCTCCACAAATAGGAATGAAGTCTTTGGGAATACAGGGATCCTGGAAACTGAGCAGCCATTTTACTGTCCTGAAGTTGCCACAACATTTATTCACTACATTCTATACATTCACCAGTGTCCACTCTGCCTGTTCTTCCACAGCTCCTTATATGGTAGCACTGGTTCATTTTGACTATCCATTTCTTATTGCTTCTGATCCTATAATTTCAGATTCATTCACATGGCCCTGTGATGTCTTTTACTGTTTCCTAGAGGAGGAGGATGCAGTTTGAGAATTGAGTTTAAGATATCAGAAATCAGAAGAAGTGTGATAGGGCTTTAGACCTCTGAGTCGTAATTAATGTCATATTAAAAATCACTGATACTTGGGATTGGAAGAGACATTCTTGAAGGTTATCTGGGCCAATGCTAATAGCATTCTAGAATCCCTATTCTGTCACATCAGAAAAATAATCCTTCACCCAGTGTAAGCATCACATCTCACCCATGAACACAGAGACGACTTACCATAAAGGTCTAGGGATTCTGAGCAAGTCCAGCCTGAAAAATCTAAGTCTTGCTTGAATGTTATAGGAATGAGCATGAACAATGAAGATATTTTTAGTGAAAACTATATCCTCTGAGAAACTGTGAACCTCTCTCTTCTTCAACAGTCTCCTGGTTCTCCTTCCCACACTCTAGGTGTCCACCCTCCTCTCTTTTGTCTCTCAAGTGCCCCTCTGTAATTTCTTCTTACCTCCAACTTTTATTTTCCCCAGGACTCACTCATGTACTTGGTGGAATAGTTCTGCTTGTCATCAGAGGCTGTTCTAATTCTCAGGGGAAGAAGGATCAGTGGATAAGTTTCCTCCAATTCTTTGAGACAGGAGGTCCCAGGATAAATGCAGGACAGTGTATGTAACCCTGTCAGTGCCACCATTTTGGTTTGTTTTTCTCCACCACTCCAGCTGCAGCAGGAATGACAGTTGGGAATACAAGGGCAAGAAGGCTAGTGAGAGTCTCAAATACTGTTGCCTCAATGTCTGGAACAAATGAGGTAGCACAACATAAGATAATATGATACTGATTTGTATCCAGGATATGATGGGGTGGTAAAGATTTGGGGATATGGTGCAGTCAGTGAGAGGGACTTATTAAGGACATAGACTGGAGAGGTGCAGAGTCTATACCCTAAGAGCTGGAAGTAATCTACATCAGTTTTATTATTATACACTGGATAAATATGAGATTCAGTTATGATCTGCTTCCTTCAAAATCATACAACAGTGGGTACATGGAAAATCTCTGTTCCTTCCACTCAATTTTGCTGTGAACTTAAAACTGCTATAAAAACAAAATCCATGTTCAAAACCACATAATCAGCCATAAAACCAATGTAATCACTCAGATCTAATTGACTAGTGTGGTACTTTCTTCACTGTGCCCTAGAGTTCCTTCTGATGAAACAGATTAATACGTTTTGATAGGACTAAAAACAGAGGCTTTTACTCAACTCTTAAAACCTTCTCTATGTTTGTCAACACTGTTATTTTCTATATGTATATTGGTGAGTGTGCAGTATAGCAGGCTGGCATGTGCACTAATGAATGATTTGAAATCTCTAATTGGGGTGTGAGTTCCAATTGTGATGTCGGCTCTGTTTAGTATAGGAACTACTTTTACGAATGCGGTCTACAGTTCATTTTTCCAACTCTGGCTTTGATACTGGCAATATTGGTCTAAATATAACTCCTAACAACTCAGGTTTCTCTATTGCATATTTATCATAACTCACTGTCTTTTTCAGGAATTGATATCCTCAATATAATTAATAGTTTTCATAAGGAAAATGTATTCAATTACTAATGAAATTCACCATTCACTGATAGTCTATGGAAATGAGATACTATTTATACATTAACAGTTGCAAACCCTCACAATTCCATCTTCAAATGTCTTTGCATGGAATTGCTAGATAAATAATATGAACTTACTGCATTCACTGGCTGGATACTTCACAATTCTTTTATACTTTATTTATTTAATATTAATTTAAATCACTTTGATAGCATATAAATTTGATACATTCAAGGATCCCAAATTAAAAAAATCTGTTTTTAATGTTTTTTATTTATTTTTGATACTGAGAGAGACAGAACATGAGACGGGGAGGGGCAGAGAGAGAAGGAGACACAGAACTGGAAGCAGGCTCCAGGCTCTGAGCTGGCTGTCAGCACAGAGCCTGACGTGGGGCTCGAACCCACGAACGTGAGATCTGACCTGAGCCGAAGTCGGAGGCTTAACCGACTGAGCCACCCAGGCGCCCCAAGGATCCCAAATTAAAAGCTTTTTATTAGTCAATGTATCCATACTTCCTCAGGTATACAAAGGAAGAAAATAACACAATTTCATTTTCCACTGCCAATGTCCTTGACAATATTAGGGCATAAGTTCAATTTCGAATGATTCACTTTGATGGGGAGAATGTGATGGGTAGATATCCATGTTTGAACACTACCTAGGTCATGAGCCTCAGAGTGGATGTAAACATGTAAATCACAGTGGTTTCTGTGAGAAGGACATGCTTTGTCTATTTCCTGGAAATACCCTGCTCTGTGTGTTGACCATAGTGAACTGCATCAATGGGTCCTTTCACTCCCTGGGTTCTTGTTTGACTTGGTCAGTGATGGGAGCTGGAAACTGGAATACAGAAGAACATACAGTTGAGATAAATGACCCTCCTGGGCCTCCACCAACCCCTCACGGTGGCTGTATCTCTCTGCAGAGAGGACGAGTGCATGTCAGGTGTCCTCCACAGGGTGCCTTTTCAGAGTTCAGGTAAACTCTTTTTCCTTTGCCACTTCAGGATGAGTGATGGTAGCAAACTCCTCTTCTGGAATATTATAAAATAAATGAAGATACAGATAGAAATACAAATGTAAATGTAAACATTCTTCATTTTCATAAATCTTACCTACATACTTTTAATGACTCTTGACCTTGACCTCTTTATCAAGTTATTGAAATTATCCAGTTTGAGGGTGGCCTCTGTTTCCTAGCAAAATCTTAATTAATATAAAGGAGTCATGTCTACCTCATATACATCTCTGTCACTCTCCATCTCTGTGTTGATCTCTGGGAGTTTATTACATGCCAAAGTTTTTATGTGTGTAATTGTTTTCGTCACTGTTTTCTTACAAGTAACACTATGTCCATTTTCTGATTAATGGGGTACAAAATGTTTTTTCTTCAAAATTGAGGGTCACCTCAGAGAAGCCAGTTACTCAAGTGGAAGAGAGAAAACTCCAGATAAATTATTGCATATTTATTGTTTTTACATACATTGGTTAGAAAAAGCTGTCACTGAGAAAAGATAAGACAGAGAGCAAATGAGCCTAGAGAAGAAGAAAAGAGGCTGAATCAATTCTTCAAGTGGCAATATACATAGAGCAGAGTAGATGAGAATCACCTTCCCAGAGTAGATGGGAATTGTCTCTGAGCTGAGACCTTTGTTGTAGGAAACAAGACCACATGGTCAGAATATAAGAAATAAGGTCTTTGTGTGTATAGTACTTAGCTGCATGCATATATTTATTCTCTAGCATTCTGTGTTCCCTAGCATTCTGTTTTCTCTAGCATTCATCTGTGCCTTCACTATAAAATCTGCTTTCTCATCTCATTTCATCTTAAAGTGCATATTCACAGAATTTTGCTTTTAAAATCATTGTAAACTACAGTCTGTTGTCAATTTTTTCCTTCTGTTACTTGAAATAATTTTACTCTCCAAATAAAAAAAATTAAACTATGGTTTAGCATAGTTTTTAAATTTTTTCATTAATTTTTTAATATTTTTTCTTCTTTTCAGGGAATCCTAGTCATAATACTGTATAAGAGGCATTTATTTATACTTTTCAGCTGCCTTTTCTTTAACCAAAGGGAGTGTTTTGGGGGAATGATTTAAAATAGTATTTGTAAGGGGCGCCTGGGTGGCTCAGTCGGTTAAACGTCCGGCTTCAGCTCAGGTCATGATCTCATGGTTCCTGGGTTCAAGCCCCACATTGGGCTCTGTGCTGACAGCTCAGAGCCTGGAGCCTGTTTCAGATTCTCTGTCTTCCTCTCTCTCAGACCCTCCCCTGCTCGTGCTGTCTCTCTCTGACTCTCAAAAATAAATAAATAAAATAGAAAAAAATACAAAATAGTATTTGTACAAACATTAGATTTTCTTTGAACCGTCTTTCTAATTGCCTCAGATACATTCTGTTTTCCTATTGGTGTGTACACTTTAAGTTTCAGTGTTGAAAATGTGTTTCTTCTTATTTCTTAGAGAATTACATGAGACAGCAAGAGTTTTAGAAAGTTTTTTGGCCTCTATCTTACTATATTTTATTTAAAATTCTGAAGACATTTTGCCTACTAGGAGTATACACTTAACCAAGGGATTTTATACACACACACACACACACACACACACATATATATACATATTTATTAATATACATATATACATATATTTTTTAGCACATTTCATGATAGGTATACAACCCTTTCAGTGTGAAATGTAGATCTGTCTTGTAAAAACTGACTCAATTCATTCATTGCCCAAACTTTTTCTGACATTCATTCCAATGGAGGTAAAGGAAACAAAGAAATGTAAAATTATTTATTCTATATCTAAATTGAAACAACCATTAATTATGATTTGGCTCAAAATCTGGAGAATAAGGTCCATTTTGCCTCAATGGAAAGAAAAAGTACCTGGTACATTGTCCACTCTATTACATATTACCTCTGTTAGCTTTGAATAATTAACCTCGGTAAGTCTTAGTTTTAACATTAAAAATTTGTCTTCTACTCAAATATGAATATAAAATATTGCCATAAATTTTTTGAATGAAATGATTTTCCTCTTACTAAACCTTCTACCAGGATTTAGAGATGCTTTCAAGCTAGGAAGTAATTTATAATATCTTTCTTATAGAGACATGTAGAATTTATTTTTTATTTTTATTTTTAATTAATGTATTTAAATTCAAATTAGCATGCAGTGTAGTATTGGTTTCAGGAGTAGAACCCAGTGATTCATCATTTACATATAACACCCAGTGCTCATCCCAACAAGTGCCCTTTTTAATGTCCATCACCCATTTAGCCCATCCCCCTATCCAACTCCTCTCCAGAAACCCTCAATTTGTTCTCTGCCTTTAAGAGTCTCCGATGGTTTGCCTTCCTCTCTGTTTTTATCCTATGTTTCCTTTCCTTCCCTTATGTTCATCTGTTTTATTTCTTAAGTTCCACATAAAAATGAAATCATATATTTGTCTTTCTCTGCCTCACTTACATCACTTAGCATAATACACTCTAGTCCCATCCACATTGTTGCAAATGGCAAGATTTAATTCTTTTTAATTGTCTTTTGCAACAAGTAATATTGCCAGGTAATATTCCATTGCATATATATACCATATGTTTATCCATTCATCAGTTGATTCTTTCCATAATTTGACTATTGTTGATAGCACCGCTATAAACATTGGGGTGCATGTGTCCCTTTGAATCAACATTTTTGTATCCTTTGCATGAATACCTAGTAGTGTAATTGCTGGATCATAGGAAAATTCTATTTTTAATTTTTTGAGGGACCTCCATACTGTTTTTCAGAGTGGCTGCACCAGTATGCGTTCCTAGCAAAAGTGTTCCCCTTTCTCCTCATCCTTGCCAACATCTATTTCCTGAGTTGTTAATTTTAGCCATTCTGACAGGTGTGAGATGATATCTCATTGTGGTTTTGGTTTGTATTTCCCTGATGATGAGTGATGTTGAGCATCTTTTTATGTGTCTGTTAGCCATCTGGATGTCTTCTTTGGGAAAGTGTCTGCTCGTGTTTTTGCCCATTTCTTCACTGGGTTATTTGTTTCTTGAGTATTGAGTTTGATAAGTTCTTTATAGTTTTTGCTAACTCTTTATCTAATATGTCATTTGCAAATATCTCCTCTCACTCTGTAAGTTGCCTTTTAGTTTTGTTTATTTGTTTCCTTCACTGTGCAGAAAATTTTTATCTTGATGAGGTCCCCATAGTTCATTTTTGCTTTTTTTTCCCCTTACCTCCTGAGATATGTCTAATAAGAAGTTGCTGTGGGCAAAGTCAAAGAGGTCGCTGCCTGTTTTCTCCTATTGGATTATTATGGTTTTCTCTCTCATATTTAGGACTTTTATCCATTTTGAATCAATAATTGTGAATGGTGTAAGAAAGTGGGCTGGTTTCATTCTTCTGCAGAGACGTGTAGAATTTATCACCTATCGTGTACTTATTATGCACAAAATGTGTCCAAGAAATTCTAAACATGTTATCTTCAGAATGAAGAAAATGGATACAAAAGTCAAAATAATAGAGGATCTTATCCCATCTAAGTGTGAGCAAGCTCAACCCTTTTGGGTGATAATAACCTTAGGAAACCTTGGCGAATCTGCTTTGTCTTGATGCTATAAATGATTGGGTTAAGTACTGGTGGAACTAAGAGGTAAATATTGGCCATGATAATGTGGACAAAGGGGGAAGAGTGTTTTGCAAAGCGATGCACCAAGGATAGCCCGATCATGGGCACATATAGAATGAGTACAGCACAAATGTGGGAAGCACAGGTATTGAGGGCTTTGAGCTTCCCTCCCTGGGATGTAATGCCTAGCACAGAATGGAGGATGAAAGCATAAGATAACAAGATTCCCAGAGAATCTACACCCCAATAAAATGCAACAACAAACAAGCCATATAAAATGTTGAATGAGATGTCATCACAGGCCAACTGGATGACATCTTGATGCAAGCAGAAAGAGTGAGAGAGAACATGGGAGTGACAGAAGGAAAATGTGGGAATACGAACAAGAATAATAGGGAGGACAACAGAACACCTGATTATAATGAAGACCCCAATATAGATAGTGCGCTGTGGAGTGAGTTTGCTGGAATACCTCAAAGGATTACAAATGGCAACAAAGCGGTCAAAAGCCATGGCTAGAAGCACAGCTGACTCCATCAGAGAAAACGTATGAATAAAATACATCTGGACTACACAAGCATTCATCTCAATCTCCCTACTATCAAACCAGAAGATTTTTAATACTGTGGGCAGGGTAGAGATAGACATGCCCATGTCAGTGAGGGACAGCATGGCCAGGAAGTAGTACATGGGATTGTGGAGACTCTTGTCTATGTGGATGATGTGAAGGATTGCACTGTTGCCCACTATTCCAATCAGGTAGCACACACAAAAAGGGATGGAAATAAGATGATTAACATTCTCGTAGCCAGGAATCCCAGTGAGGTAGAATGAAACAGACTGTTCCATACTGGAGTTAGAAGCTGTCATGAGTCTGACCCAAGTAGCCATTTTCCCACCATAAAAATGTGGGCTCCTAGAAGGAAGAAAAACACACAATATGGAGAAGACTGCAACTCATGTTTCAACATTAGTTTTTCTCTTTACTCTTATTGTTTTGTAGACACATTGTCTATATGTTTTTAAAAATGATTTTGGAAAACTACCCAAAGTCACCACCCTCTTTCAATATATTACTTTTTAGTCCTTTAACTGGTGTAGGGTAATTATGTTTTCTTCTGTCAATCTTTTATTCTACTAACTCTGAATTTTGAGTCATTCACAGGTACTCTTTCCTCCTCTAAATTTATAATGTATTGGCCTATCTTTTTTACTAATGTTTTGATAAGTTGGTTTGTTTTTATTTACTTTTATTTATTTTTAATAGTTTACTTTCAAATTGGATTCCATATAACACCCAGTACTTCTCCCCACAGGTGCCCCCCACCATGACCATGACCCCCTTCCCTCAATCCCCCTCCCCCTTCAGTCCATGGTTCATTTTCAGTATTCAATAGTCTCTCATGATTTGTGTCCCTCACTCTCCCCAATTCTCTTTCTCCCTTTCTCTCCCTATGGTACTCTGTTAGGTTTCTCCTGTTAGACCTATAAGTGCAAACATATGGTATCTGTCCTCAGACACCATATGTTTATTTACTTTTAGATTCATCATTTACTTACCATTTATTTTTGTGTATGTTAAGCGTTCGTGTGTTCAAGCCCTGTGTTGGACTATGCACTGACAGCTCAGAGCCTGAAGCCTGCTTCAAATTCTGTATCTTCCCTCTCTCTCTCTCTGTCCCTCCCCTCTCTTGCTCTCTCTCTCTCTCTCTCTCTCAAAATAAATCAATAAACATTTTAAAAAAGAGGGAATGTTGGAAAAAGTTTAGGTAATAGATACATTAAAAAATCCATTTCTCAATGGAAAAAAACTTATAAGACTAATCAAATCATATCATAAGTTATAATGGATACTTGAAAAACATTGCACATGTTAGTGATTGTGGTTACCAATTTGAGAGGGAAATAAATGAACCCTCATAGGGGTTTAAATGAGAACCAAAAGCCCACAAACCTCCAAGGATGAATACCACTTACCTCACTTATTCAATACGGGTATTTGGATTTTGGTTTCCATTTCACATTCCCCATCCAAGGTTCATTTATACGTACTTATATTGCAATCAGGCCAGAGTTTTATTTAAATGAATTGTTATTATTTTTCCCACTGATATAATTGATTTGTGAGCTACATCAGCTTTATTGATCCTGAAGCCTTTTGATGTCACTGGAACTCAACTCTTTTACTAATCCCCTGTCTGTAGAAATGGCTTTGGGCCATCTCTGACAGATACAAGATATCTGAATCACAGCCTCATCATCCCTATGGTATTAGAAGGAAGTTAGCTTTCCCCCACACTGTCAGACTGTGATCCAGTGGTCCATTAAAATTGCAACAATCTTGTGCCATCTTCTAATTTTCTTGTTTTTGCTTCTTTGCTCATTCAGTTTTAGTGTATTTCATTACAAAGTGACTAAACTCTATCTCACAATATTTTACAGATTATTAAATTAAGCAAATGCTTACCACAGTCCTCTTTCCATTTAAATTTGTCCATTTTAATTATCATATTTGTTCTGTAAATTATCTTCAGTAACATCAAAAGAGAGATATATTATAGGTAGCAGACTGAGGCTTAGAGACTTAAATGGTTTGAGTAAAAGCACACAGATACAATAAATAATAGCTTTATAAATACCAGTTTCAGGGATCTGCTTATGTAGACAGTAATTTCCCAAAATAGTGTTTGCATCACCTGTCTGGTTCCTGCAGCCTTGAGAGTAGTTTAGCCAACATCTGAGCTCCAGCCTACCATGATGAGTAGTCCCTAATGCCAAAGCAATGTTAAAACAAATTCAGTTCCTTCAGACACTTCACTAGCTCAGTATTTTACTAATGTATACTTTTTCTGCCATGCCTTCTTTCCATCACAACAACCACACAACATCTTATATTTGTTACTAAAGCCCTGGTCATTTAACAATCTATACTTTATTCCTCATAATGCAATGATTCTTTCATAAGAGAAGTTTGGCTATGAATGGAGATCTCTACGTAGTTAAAGAAAAAATCAGTTATCATTATCTAATCCCTTAAGTTTATGAGTTATAAAGTTCATGACATCATCATATCCTAATATCTTAAGAGTATTTTTAAACTATTTAAAATTATTTATATATTTATTATCACATGTGAACCACTAAATATTTATATGAGGTCAACAGAGGCCATGCTATAAATGAGTAGCCTGGGTTCAGAAATGTTACTGAGCAAACAAATGAATCATTAGAAATAGAATCTAAGCCCTGCTTTTAAGGCTTCTGTAACTTCTGCTGAAACATGTTAACCCTTTATTAGAGAGTAGCTCCGATTCTGTACTATGATGATCCTCAGTCACACACTAGAGTGATGGATATAATTCATAAATGGTCCTTCCTCCTCAGACTGCAAAGCATGTTTACCAGGCTTCTCTATGTAATTCCTTGTTCTCTCCTGCAAATGCCTCCACATTTTACCTGGGCATGTGTTGTTTTCTCAATTTTCTTTAGTTTTACCAAAAAGATAGTTCTAGAACAAAACTGAGGGAGGCAGGTTCTGAAAGGAAAAGGTGTTGCAGGGCAGAGAAGGGAGTGAAGTGGGAAGAGCTCTAAGAATCTTCACCAAGAGTGAGGATGTGTGCAACAGTCTACTGAAATATCTCTGCTTGTATGTCTAAAAGGCACATCAAAGATCACATGGCCAAGAAAGAATTCCTGATAATTGCCTTAATATTTCCATTTTAGTAAATGTAACTCATGCTGCATAGCTGATCAAGTATAAAAACTAGGCATTGTCCTTGATTATTTAAATATATTTACTTCCACCGGACCCATTAACGTGTCCTCTTGTTCCCATGTCAAAAAAAAAAACTAATTTACTTATGCTTTTTATCAGTCATGATTTCTCTTCTAAACTATTTTATTAGCTATTTAACCCATCTAATTCTTTCCTTTTTTGTGTCATTCCCTCGAATAAATTTTTCTTAGAGCAGTAAATTCTCAAAGACATCGGCCAGGTAAATCATTCCTGTGTTTACAATGTGTCGGCTGCTGCCTGCTGATCTCAGGATGAAAGGAAAGCCATTGCCATTAATAATACGATACTTCTTTCCAGTGAATGGGGGAAAGGAAGATGGATTTATACATGCAATTTTGTCCCTGCTCCCTTTCCTCTTTACCTTTGTGCTCAAATCCCCCTGAGTGCCTCGCAGAGAGCTTTACTATTTCTGGCCTTAAAACATATTACTGTTACCATTGTTCACCACACTACAGACATTCTTTCTTTCTCTGTTTGTATAATAATCCAAGTCTTCTCATAATTCTACTCAAATATTCTCTGTCCACTTATCTCAAATACTTAAATTCATCTCATTTCATGGTACTATACCACATTCTGTGTTTTTTCCTTACAAAATTCACTTTTTTTCACCTCACCCAATCCTTATGTCCAACCATCCACAATATCTTTTCTTTAACTCACATTTTCCTTCTCTTTTCCATTAACAAATTGGTCATTGTTTTTCCTCCAAGCTTAGCGCTCCTTTCCCATAACAGACTTACTCATGTCTATAGCCATTTCTGTTTCCCCATCACTTATTTAACTTTCACTGCTTTGCTTTCTTGTTCATGGAGTGCTCAGGTTCCTAAGGGGTCTAGGAGTTACTGGTTTATATATCTGAGACAAAAGAAGCTTTTAGTTTTTCCTGGTTATGGAGGATTCCTGGAAGCCTGAGGGAAAATAGCCACTAATGCCACATAAGGAGTAGGGACTCATGGGTATAAGGGATGAATGTCCCTCCGGATGAGATGGTGGGGATTTCCACAGGAACAGAGAATGCCTAAGACCGACTCAGGTGGATAAATTCAAGGAAACTCTGACTGTATCTCTGATAGCTGGCTGAACTTAGATACACTGAGGTGTGGATGAATTCCAACTGAAAAGCCTTTAGTAGAACCAAGAGTCTGTGGATACTAAGATTGCACAACCACCTCTGTCTTACAAGCAACAGCATCTCCACTCTGTTATATTTTGGGACTAGATTGCAACTCCCCTGAAAATGAATTTATGTCTGGGCATTTATGCTTAATTCAGTCCATCAGAGGAAGGCTGATGGAGCAATGGGTAGGAAAGTAGATGCATCAGTCCCGCATTCTGAGCAAACTTTAGGAATCTATGATACTTGAATAAGGGTTCATGCTGCTTAAAACAATATCAAATGCATTATGTCACCTTACATTTACAAAACCCTGTGATGTGCTCATCTTTTAAGTTGACTCCCACAAAACTTAACTAATAACTATTAACTATTGACTTATCACTATGTAACTATATGACTCCTAAGTTTAAAATCTTAATGTAAAGATTACAAATTTGTAATTATACTTGGGTTCAAATTCCAGAGCAATGAATTCATACTAGAATCGTTTTTAGGCAAATGAGTTAAACATTCTTAGCTTTTTTCTTAACCGTGTCCTTATGAGTATATATTAATAAAATTCCCTTAGAATTAAGAGGGATATGAGAAACAGTATGGAGATTCCTCAAAAGATTAAAAAAATAATTACAATATGATCTAGTAATTTAACTATTGGAAATTTGGGAATTTAATCAAAGAATATGGAAAACACTAATTTAAAAAGATATATGCACCCTTATGTTTATTGAAGCACTATTTAGAATAGCCAAATTATGGAAGAAGCCAAAGTGCTCGTCAACAGATTAATGGATAAGGAAAATGTAATATACATACATACATCCACTATGTGTGTGTGTGTGTGTGTGTGTGTGTGTGTGTGTAATGAAAATCATTCAGCCATAAAAAGGAATGATACCTTGACATTTGCAACAACATGGATGGAACTAGAGAGCATAATGCTAAATGAAATAACACAGAAAAGAAAAGTAGCAAATGATTTCACTCATATGTGGAATGTAAGAAAAAAAAAACCAAATGAACAAAGGAAAAAAAGGATATAGAGAGGCAAACCAAGAAACAAACTCTTAACTGTAGATAACAAGTTGATGGTTATGAAGGTAGGTGTAAGTAGGAAAGATAGGTGAAAGGAATTAATAGTATACTTATCACGATGAGCACTGACTAATGAATAAAATTGTTGAATAACTATATTGTACCTCTGAAACTAATATAACATTGTATGTTAACTTTACTGGAATTAAATTAAAATGTAATATCAAAAATCAAAAAAAGTATCAAATGGGATAATGCCCACAATACAACTAACATAGCCTTCATATATGCTCAATACATACATGCATGTATGTATTTATTTATTGTAAAGAGATGGAGTATGTAAAATTTAGCCAGAAGGCCTTATGCTCCATTTATCTTATTCTTCTTCTTCCTGGAAAGAAGATGTGAAGTTTCTTTCCTCTATTCTCTTTTCTCTCCATCTTGTAGTTAAATAAGTAGCAAAATGTGGACAGAATTCAATTTTGTTGGAGACTGATCCCTGGTTATGTCTTAAAGATTTAATATTATAATCAGGAAATTATTAATGCACTACAGTATTTGGGGATTAGTGTGGGCTCTAATAAACTTAAGACAATTCACTGGTTGTTTTAAATTTATATTGAAATTACTGGACAGAAAAATTATAGCACTCCCTTGCTTTATTTTTGCTTCTCTTTTTTTTTTCTCATTTATTGGAGTGACAGCAAATATATAGAAAAACATGGCCTCTGCTAAGGAGCAGTGTGCACTGTAAGAAAGGAAAAAAGACATACAAAAATTAAAAAATATAGAAAGGCAAGAGGTCAAAGACAAGTGCATATGCAATACGAACATGAGGACAGATGTTGATTATGGTTCAAATTTCCTAGAAATACACTCTCTCAGGAGCTGATATGTGAGTAGAATCTCCAATTCTAACCAAGTTACTGAAGGTTTGTATGTGTGAGCCATACCACAATGAACAAGACACAGAGTTGTCACCTTCATCAACCAAGTAGGTGTCCATTTCTCTATGCAGAGAGATATAGAAAAGATATTTTAAGAGGATAGAAAAGTTTCTTAATGTTTTACAAGACATGGGAAAGCACATCTTCTTTGTAATTTCTTGGTTTATATTTATTCTGATGAATACAACTGTAACTGCATTATTTATTCACCTCCCTTAAGCTACACAAATAACACAGGTATACAAAGAGTACATCGGTACTGTTAAAAAAAAAAAAAGTCAAGGGACACTTAGGTGCCTCATTTGGTTGATCATCTGATTTCAACTCAGGTCATGATCTCTTGGTTCGTGAGTTTGAGCCCCGTGTCAGGCTCTGTACTTACAGCTCAGAGCCTGGAACCTGCTTTGAATTCTGTGTCTCCCTCTCTCTCAGCCCCTCCCCTACTCATGCTCTGTCTGTCTCTATCTGTCTCTGTCTCTGTCTCTGTCTCTCTCTCAAGAATAAATAAACATTAAAAAATTTTAAAGTCAAACCACAGATACAACTAAATTATACCTTTCCCCTACTTTTTTCCATCCATCCTACATTTTAGACTTCTGATTTGGGTATGGATTCTTTTACTTTTTTTTAAATAATAGTTTATTATTGGTTTCCATATAACACCCAGTGCTTCTCCCCCACAAGTGCCCCCCTCCATGACCATCACCCCCTTCCCCCTTACCCATGCTAAGTGAAATAAGTCAGGCTGAGAAGGACAGATACCATATGTTTGCACTCATAGATCTAATAGGAGAAATCTAACAGAGGTCCATAGGGAGGGGAAGGGGGAGAGAAAGTTGGGGAGAGAGAGGGACATGAATCATGAGAAACTATTGAATACTGAAAACGAACCGAGGGCTGAAGGGGTATGGATTCTTTTAAATTGATTTCTGTGCTTATATAATTCTGACTACAAATGTGCATATATTATACAGTTAACCTTGGACAACATGGCTTTTAATGGCATAAGTCCATGTGTACATGTATTTTTAAAATAAATACAGTATAGTATCATATATGTATTTTATATTTCTAATGATTGTCTTAGCATTTATTTTTTCAGAATTCCTGGGTGGCTCAGTTAGATGAGCAGCCAACTCTTGAGTTCAGCTCAGATCAGGATCTTTCACAGTTCGTGAGATCAAGCTCCATGTCAGGCTCTGTGCTGACAGTGTGGAGCTTGCTTGGGATTCTCTCTCTCTCTGCCCCTCACTTGCTTGTGCATGCTCTCATACTCTCTCAAAATAAATAAACTTTATTTAAAAAGCACAAAAACATTTTATTTTCTCTAGCTTACTTTATTGTAAGAATATAGCATATAATAAATGTATGATATATGTGTTAATCAATTGTTAATCAATTTATGTTATCAGTAGGGCTAATAGTAGGCTACCAGGAGTTAAGTTTTTGAAGACTCAAAAATAATAGGCATATTTTTGACAGCACAGGGCTCAGATCCCCTAACCTCCATAGATCAAGGATCAACTATATATCCACATATCCAGCTGTTTAAATGTTCAAAAGAGAATATCCATCCCTAGGACCTCGAAGTCCAAATGACCACACTAAGCAGAGAGTTTGGATATGAAACTTCAACAGAATAAGTGGAAACACACGTGTCATCACTGTAACTCAAACACCGATACCCAGTCTGTTGTATGTATTCCAATCTCTTCTTCAAAGGACAGTGCTTTAAGGGTATTTTTCCTGATCTCAAGTCTACATAATCTTCAAGTGTCTATAATAGTGGTGAGGCAGGCAGAATACGGAAGCACTGGTTATCTGCAAGAGTAACAAAACAACAGGGAACTGAGTCTGACACCTGACAGTCTGTGGTAAGCAAACCTGTGATAGCTCTGTGGTTTCTCAAGACAGCAAGCAGCCTTAACTGCAGCACACATGCGCACGAAAAGCCAGTTCTCCCATAAATGACTGGGAGTGACGCCTCCACTGGGAATGCCAGAAGACACCTAGTAGGTCTTGACTATTTATGGAGTATCTGCAAGAGCAAAACTTGCAGGTGCATAGTACCTACTATAAAGTATGCGTAATACTATGTAGGGTTCCACAAAATCCCCTCCTATTCCAGAACCCCACAGGAATATTTAGTCTCCAGATAAGAGCTACCCATAAGCATCAGAGCCCAACATCCATCTGGCATCACATATTCTGAGATCGCTCGCACTTTCTCTTTGAAAGTGTGTACTTTTACTTTGCAGTAAAGCTTCTGCTTATACTTTATTCTGACTTGTCTTTGAATTCTTTCTCCAGCGAAGTCACGAATCTGGCATTGACTGGTGGCTGAAGTCTTGGGTGCTGAGAACTCCCCCAGTCTCCTGTATCAGTGGGTAGAGTAAAAGACCTGGAACTTGCTTCATATTCTGTGCCTCTCCCTCTCTCTGCCCCTCCCCTGCTCACACTCTGTCTCTCTCTCTCTCTCTCTCTCAAAAATAAACATTAAACATTTTTTACAAATAGAAAGAAGAAAATGTGTGCGTGTTGGGGAGGGTGCTGTTTATTATAGTACCAGTATGGCTTTCAAAATGCTGTTCTATGATCTTAAGAAATGGGACAAGTGTAGTCAGCAAATCACAGAATGGGGTGGGAGGAGGGATGAGCCAGTCCAGAAGTGTGTAGAGCAGAGGAAAGATCTTTAGGGGAAGTTTGGATGAATTTCACCTCTTAGAGAGGGAGCTGAATGGAAAGAAAGCCATAGAGTTGTTTGACAGACTGGCTATGTAGAAGGAAGTGAAGGAAGCTCACAGTACAGGTTGAAACCACATTGTTGCAGTTCTTGCCTGCTGAGGTGCAGAGTAAATACAAACTGTATTCCAAGTGGAGAGTCAGGCACCATGCTAGGAACTGTTGGTTTCCTGACACACTGGCATTGGGCTCACCTTGTCATCACATTGAATGAACTCCATGATGGTGCCAATGAACCTCCTTCTGTTCATTCCATAGCAAGCAGCACATCCTCACAAATTCTGGCCTTTCAGACTCAAAGCCCCACTCTGTAACTTGACATGTCCCTAAACTATTAGGACTAAATCTTGGAAGGAAGGAAGGAAGGAAGAAAGGAAGGAAGGAAGGAAGGAAGGAAGGAAGGAAGGAAGGAAGGAAGGAAGGAAAGGGAGGAGGAGGAAAGAAAAGAAAAGAAAAGAAAATGGTGGAGGGAATCTATTCTCCAGAGAAAACCTTCTATCACATCATGTCTCTCTATTTATTGTCTTACAACTGCACTATTTCTTACTAAGTAATTCAATCCTAAGACTCATGCATTCTTCAGCTTCTAAGAGGTATCACTATCTTCTCATTGGAAGATTTTTGGATTTTCATACATTTAACTCTGGATATTGGTACTCAGATATTTTCCCTCGATTAGCATCCTTCCAATGGTCATATTGCAAATTCCATATAGATATGCATATACATGAATGAAAATATCTGTGAAAATGTATTAGTAAAATTTAGTAAAGCTTCTCTGTTTATAAATAAGGAGATATTCACAGATCAGCTTAGTGCCTTAATAATGAAACAAAATACTCTTGCACTTGTCTGTCCCTAAAGGTACCTTCTATGATTTGTTCATAGGATCAACTATATATTTCACCCTTGCTGAGGCAGAGTAACTCAGAAACAATATATGGTGCTCTGTCATATGACAAAAATAACTTATACCTAAACATTTATAGACATTGTAATTTCTCCATAGGCTAAAGTTCCCTGCATTTTGGCTTACGTAAATCATCAGAAGTTTTAAAATATGTGTTATTATATATTTGCTTTATAGGAAAATCCATGAAAAGTGATTTAACTTAATGACAAAAAAATTACAGAATAAGGAGAAGTGCGAGGCACTGAGTGTCAGTGAAGGCAGTAAGTAGAGACCATTTGTCTGATAATTTCATAAGACATTCGAAGATGGAACTATGAGGGATTTTCTACCGTTAAATATAAAGAGTTTCATTTCCATAGACTATCAGGGGTTGGTGAGTTTCTTTGAGTACATTTAGAAAAACTATTACTTTACTGAGGTCATCAATTCCTGAAAAAGCTGGTTCTCAACTGAAAGTATTAAATACACCAGTGCCTAGAGATTAGTGAGTTATGACAAATGTACAAAAGACAAATCCGAGTTGAATGAACATATAATAAAGTACTTAGTTATAATTAGATCAGTATTGCCAAGATCAAAACTGGAGTTGGAAAAATTAACTGTAGACCACATTCTTAAAAGTAGTTCCTATACTTAACAGGGCTAACATAACAATTGGAACTCACACCCCAATCAGAGATTTCAGATCATCCATCAGTACACATGCCAGCCTGCTATACTGCACACTCACCAATAGACATGTAGAAGACAATAGTGCTAATAATCATAGAGAAGGTTTTAAGAGTTGAGTAAAAGCCTCTATTTTTAGTTCTATCAAAACATATTAATCTGTTTCATCAGAAGGAACTCTAGGGCACAGTGAAGAAAGTACCACACTAGTCAATTAGATCTGAGTGATTACATTGGTTTTATGGCTGACTATGTGGTTTTGAACATGGATTTTAATTTTATAGCAGTTTTAGGTTCACAGCAAAACTGAGTGGAAGGAACAGAGATTTCCTATGTATCCACTATTGTATGATTTTGAGGGAGGCAGATTATAACTGAATCTCATATTTATCCGGTATATGATAATAGAACAGAAGTAGATCACTTCCAACTCTTAGGTCATAGAGTCTGTCTCCCCCCAGTTTACATCCTTAATAAGTCCCTCTCACTGACTGCACCATATCCCCAAATCTTTACCACCCCATCGTATCCTGGATACAAATCAGTATCTCATCTAATCTCATGTTGTGCTACCTCATTTGTTCCAGACATTGAAGCAACAGTATTTGAGACTCTCAATAGCCTTCTTGCCCCTGTATTCCCAAACTGTCAATCCTGCTGTAGCCAGAGAAAAATAAATAAAATGGTGGCACTGACAGGATTACACACACTGTCCTTCATTTATCCTGGTACTTCCTACCTCAAAGGACTGGAGGAGACTTAGGAACTGACCCTTCTTCCCCTGAGAATTAGAGCCGTCTCTGATGACAAGCAGAACTATTCCACCAAGAACACGAGTGAGTCCTGGGGAAAATAAAAATTTGAGGTAAGAGGAAATTACAGAGGGGCACTTGAGAGACAAGAGAGAGGAGGGTGGCCAACAGAGTGTGGGAAGGAGGACCAGAAGACTGTTGAAGAAGAGATAGGTTCACAGTCCCTCAGAGAATTTAACTTTCACTAAAATATCTTCATTGTTCATGCTCCTTCCTATAGCATTCAAGCCAGACTCAGATTTTTCAGGCTGGACTTGCCCAGGATGCCCTAGACGTTTATGGTAGGTGGATCTCTGTGTGCGTGGGTGGAATGTGATGCTTACACTGGGTGAGGATTATTTTCTGGTGTAACAGGGATTCCAGAATAGGATTAGGGTTGTACCAGATAACCTTCAAGAATGTCCCTTCCAATCCCAAATATCAGTGATTTTTAATATGACATTAATTACGACTGAGAGGTCTAGAGGTGCCTGGGTGGCTCAGTTGGTTATGCATACAAGTCTTTTTCTTTTCTTTTCTTTTCTTTCTTTTTTTTTTTTTTTTACTTTTGAGAGACAGAGAGAGACAGCATGAGCAGGGGAGGGTCAGAGACAGAGGGAGACACAGAATCCAAAACAGGCTCCAGGCTCTGAGCTTGCTGTCAGCACAGAGCCCGATGCAGGGCTCGAACCCACGAACTGTGAGATGAGCAGAAGCCAGACGCTTAACCGACTGAGCCACCCAGGCGCCCCTGGATCCAACTCTTAATTTTGGTTCAGGTTAATTTTTTTTCTCATGGGTCCTGAGATCAAGCCCTAGTCTGGCTATGTGCTTACAGCACAGAACCTGCTTGGGATTTTCTCTCTTGTCTCTCTTTCTTCTGCTTGCATTTTGTCTCTCTAAAAAAAAATAAATAAACACTTAAAAGAAGAAAAAGAATTAATTAGAATCTAAACCCCAAATTATAGGATCAGAAACAATGGGAATTGGACAAAATTGAGCCAAGGCCACCATATAATGAGCTGTGGGGAAACAGGCAGAGTGGACATGAGTGAATATATGGAATGTAGTGAATTAATGCTATGGCAACTTCAGGACAGTAACATGACTGCTCAGTTTCCAGGCTCCTTGTAGTGACAAAGACCTCATTCCTTTTCTTGGATAGACTTTCCATTTCATATTGGGCTCTGTCTTTTTTTTCTCCAAAACTGACAATGTTTAGAATGAAAACTATAGAAGTATCAGCATTATAATTACCTGAGGAAATTGGAGGTATAGAAAAGGGTTATGAGGCCATTTATATTATGGATCTCCTGAATTTTCACTGGATAAAACAGAGATGAAACTTGTACTATTCACGTCCCACTCCTCAGACTACCTCAGTCACTTTTGTGATATTCCCACTTCTGGTGATTCCTTTCTGGAAGGATATTCCAGAGTCTCCTCATATCTTCCCACCTCCTGTGACTCTTTAAAGAAATACTGTCATTGTCAGATATTGTCTTCATCATTATTATCATTATTTTATGGTCACTATATAGAAAGGCTCTATGTTCAGTGTTTTGTCTACAGTATCTCCTTTAACCTTAGAGCAATCCTGTCAAGTGCTTTTTATTTTAAGTTTAGAGATAAGGCTACTTTGGTACAGAGGGAAATAAGTCTTTGTTCAGCTTCAAAAGTGAGCAAGCATTGGAGCCACAATATTACAGAGGGGGATGTGCTTGTGGAAGCAGAGAAAGAGTCTGAGCAAGGGAGATAGTGGACAGGAGTCTCCTAAAACCTCAGGAGAAAGTCAGGGAGAAAGTAAACCTGCTTCGGACTGGCCTCCAGATCATGTATCTTCCAGTTTTCAATTACCTCTTCTTGGCTTTGGGAGACAGTATTTAATTTTTTTAAACATTTGTTCATTTTTGAGAGACAGAGAGAGCACGAGTGGGGGCAGAGAGTGAGGGAGACACAGAATCCAAAGCAGACTCCAGGATACAAGCTGTCAGCACAGAGCCCAATGTGGGGCTTGAACACCCAAACCATGAGATCATGACCTGAGCTGAAGTTGGTCACTTAATCAATTGAGGCACCCAGGACCCTGGAAGAGGTATTTAAAATATTGGAGAAATAATCTGAACTGACTAAGCAGTGGGGTAAAAAGAAGAAAGTCTTCTATGCTTGGGATATGGATGAGATTTTTTAACATAATTAACAAAAAGAAGAAATAATGGAATATCTGGGCAGTTAAGACAATGAGTGCAAATGTAGAAAGGAAGGTGAGATAGACAAGCCCAAGGCAAGAGAAGAGGGGGTTGGTGGTAGTAATAAGCAGGGCAGATTGAGGGAAATATCAGGACTGTAAGCACCAGGTGATACAATAGGTGGACAGTATTGACTTGTAATATGAGTAGTCAGAAAGACTGAATTTATCTCCGGAATTTGCTTGTTTGTTTTCTTCATTATGGGTCTTCTGTTTCCTAAAAAAAAATTATCATTATTAATCATCCAGCCAAATATCTCCTACAATCAGGGTTTATCTGCATGGAATTAGAGAAATTGAAGGGGATTTTAAAAGGTATTTGAAGTTCCCAAAACACCAAGGTAGACTTTACAAGACAGGAAGACACTAGTTTATTCTTTTACAAGGGGAAGTAATCTGTCTCATGGATTGTCAATCCTCAAAACAGCACTTTGGTGAGTAGGGACTCTTGGCAATTGATGGGCAGTGGGATTTTGAGAGGTGTCTCATTTTTCTTACTTCAGAAATGTTTTTTGTGACCACAGAAGAAGTACTGGCCTCTATTGGGGGGAAATATATTTTCTCATTTGTTCTGAGTAGGAAAGATTTAGTATTAAAGTCAAATGCTTTTTCTGAACATTATAGATTTTTAGTTCTTTGTGGTCTTTCTTATTTTCAAACATGAGTTTCAACTTTATCTTTCCACAACCTCTATCTATCTTGCTTTCTTTTTTTATAGTTTTTGTAGAAGGTACCACTCTAAATGACTGATCAGATCTGAAACATAATAGAAAGAAGGTTGTGAATCTTTAAAATCAGAGTCATGAGCAGTTATGCTTTGCTTAAATTATATACTCTATTACAATAAGGACATTACATTTAAAATTACATAGTTCATTATTATAATTTTTAAAATTAAATTGTTTTAATTAAAGTCAGGTTAACCTATGTTTAGTTCTTGGAAGTCTAGTCTGAGACAAGGCCTGTGGCCTCAGTGATATAGCTGTGGATATGTTAGTAAGACCTGATCATGGTAGTAAGTCCTGCTGACCCATAAATGCCTGAATTCTGTAAAGGCACCTTGCATGGTGCTGTAGTATTAATGAGAAAGCTCTGAAGCTTAGGCAGAAAAAGGTATTGTGTGTAAATAATAGCAGGAGTCATTAAAAAGTTAATATTAACATCAATAGCCTTTTGCCCAGAAATTTCTAGAGGCAAATTAAAAATGAAAGATGTCATCCTGAACAAGTTATGTGTTTGCTGCTCTCGGTAGTATCTTTAGAAGAAGATTGCCTATACTTTGAAAGAATGTCAGTGAGCCTGCATCTGAGAGGCAGGAGGGAAAGAGTTGCTATAACGTATATATTTTACTTAACCAACCCAACAATACTCAGCGATGAAATGAAGAAAGCAAAATGTGGGGGTGAATTTAAGAGTGCTTATAGGAAAGTACTGAAGTTTCATTTTTTTGTTTTGGTTTTGTTTTCCTGACTCAGATGCTGGTCTTATCATTGCCCTCCCAACTGCAGTGTGATCCGGAAATTGGATGGTGGTTTAACAGTGAGCTCTATGGCAACCTTAAACTCCAGTAATACCCTGTCCTCCACATTCTATCTCTCAGGTATCCCTGGCTACGAGGAATTTCACCACTGGATATCCATTCCATTCTGTCTCCTCTACCTTGCTGGGATCATGGGTAACTGCACCATCCTGCATATTGTT